>JAOQMS010042909.1:0-12799 GCA_027563885.1 Erythroxylum longipes
GACCAGAATCGCCACCGATCAGAGCTTTGAGCTCAACGAGTGAAAATGAGCTTCGAGCTCATAAGTGATTCAGAGCCGCAGGCTCAACGCTTAACGAGCCCTTTATCCTCCAAATGGATAAGGGACAGTTATTAATGAGCCCTACATGGGACAGTTATTAATGAGCCCTACATGGGACAGCTTAGGCATTCGGTCACAACAAGATAATAAATGAAAAGTGAGTCTCATGTGCATTGCATATGCATAGTATAAATATTTAAGTGTATCAAATGTGAAATGTGAGCTGTGTGATGTGTGAACAATGTGTTATGTGACTGGGTGAACCATCGATGATGGTCACTCACTGAGTTCGCAAAACTCACCTAAAATTTGCAATTATTTTTCAGGACTCAGAAGAATACCCCGTTAGGCAACGAAAGTATACCTATTGCATGCAAGTCAGGGATAGAGGTCAGGATCAATTCGCGTCTGCATTGTATTTCTTTATTTTACACTGAATTGTATTTTCCGCAAAATTTTGTATTATTTGTAATTGAACATTATGACTGTAATAATTTTGGGAATTGGAAATGGTTTGTAATTTGTAATGGGCCCAAATAGTTATTGAAAATTTTATTGATTATATTGTTTGGTTGAAAATGGTTATAAAACAAAGTGGGCCGGTTAGGTTATCGATTTTCTGTACTTTATGTTTGTGGTTTCAAAAAAAAAAGAGAGGGAGGGTTTTGCAAAAGAAATTGATTAAAGTGTAATATGTTTCGTTTTCGGTTTGAGCTAATCGAAGTTCTGGTATAAAATAAAAATTTTGGCAACTATTGTAAACAAAATGTTTCTGAATAAAAGTGGGCCCAAATTTGTGATTATTGATTTGCGTGTATTCGTAAAAAAAATACCGACTTTTGATTGTTTAGTGATGTAGCACACCACCCTCGCGGGACACGGACTCGGATATCACTATCGATATCGGGTTTGGGTCCAGCGGGAGTGGGGTGTTACATATCAAATCAATACTGAACTCCTTACATATTTTCTGGTCCTCAAATATGACTCCAGCAAAAGGGGTTATAAATTTTATTGAAAAGATTTTTCGAAGATTCCTATAGGGTAATCTAAGCTCTGCCAACCACTTTGCTAAGGTAAAATGGAGTGAAGTATGTAAAAGTAAAAGAGAAGGGGGTCTAGGATTGATTTCAATTGCCTCTTTTAATAGTGCAGCTTTGATCAAGAACCTCTGAAATATTCTACTAGAAAAGAAATCCCTATGGATTCGATGGCTACAGTTATATTCTAAAAGGCTCCAGCATTTGGTCTATTCCTATTAAACCCTCCTATTCATGGTCCTTGACCCAGCTACTGAAACTCAGAGCTATTCTTACACCATTAGTATCACGTGTGATTGGAAATGGAGAAAAAGCCTCTCTATGGTTTGACAACTGGATAGGTAAAGGAGCACTTATTAGATACCCACAGGCACTCCAACTATGGAATGAGATCCCTATCAAAGCCAAGGTAAAATCTATCTTGCTAAGTGATCAATGGAGCATCCCAGAGGAGCTCCAGTATCTTACCCCAAATTACCTCCCCAATATACAAAGGGAAGGCACTTACCAATGCCTTAACCAACCTTCTAACTCTTTCAACATTTCAAGATTCAGGAAATGGCATAACTGTACTAGTACAAGGCAGCCATGGTACCCTATAGTCTAGCATAAGTTCCTTATGCCTAGTTGCTCTATACTTCTTTAGCTCTTAGTGTAGAATAGGCTAAGCACTATCGACAGACTACACTTCCTTCCCAACAATCCAATCTGTGTACTTTGTGACACAGAACCAGAAACAAAGGAGCACCTCTTTTTTAAATGCCCCTTTTCACAGTTCCTATGGGAGATGGTTAAGGAGCGTAATTTTATCCCTACTGCAGGAATAACATTCACAGAAACCATGGAGTTGTTTCTAAACCTGAGGCATACATCTATTCATACTAGGTTCATATATGTCTCCTCTTTTGCTTCCTCTATCAAGGAAATTTGGAGAGAGAGAAACTACAGGAAATTTCAGACTAAAATATGCACAAGATAGGAAGTCCTCATCTCTCTGATTGGAGGAATCAGAGAGAGAATTCTCATTTCAATTAAGCCAAATGAAATATGTCCAAATCTAGCTAACTCATGGAGGATAAACTATCAGTTTCATTCGGAGGTAAATTAAAGGAGGAAGGAGGCATGTACCTATTCTTTCTGTGTTACTATTGATACAGTGCCTGATGTGCGTCCTTGGTGGGTGCCTTATGCTCGAGAAATGACATCGGAAAAGTCCTCAGAGAAAAGATTCAAGGATCAAGAAAACATCAATCAGTGAAAGGTTAATAAGATCAGACCAACCCTAAGTTTAAGGATGAATATACTTAACCTTAGGGGTTAATCCTCTTTGCTCCAAGATTTTCAGAAAACTCACGCTTACCGGATGACTAGAAAGGCCACTGCGTGAAAGATCTTCGATTAAATCTACCTTAGCAACGAAAAAGCTTCTTCAGGAATATACCTACAGCGACCTAGATCGGTAAAAAGGAAGGAATATAAGACACAGTCATGAAGAAAGGAATTCGTACCTAGCAAAGTAGAGACACAGACTGCTTTGTCAAACAAAGTCCACACTCAACCCTAATTTAGAACTCTCTGGAGAAAAGATTGCACAGACAAATCGTGATTACCTTCTTTAGCATTTCCTCGTTGTTTTGTTTGTCTCTTTACGTAGTCGTTTTGGTTTTAGTTATCTGTCGTCGTTTTGTTTACTCTACGTTGGAAGAGTCTTAGACTTAGTGAATGGTGTTTCATGCTTCTTCATGTAGTTACACAAGACACTTTCTTTATTTGTAATTGTTTACTATCAACACAAGTTTACTTTTTCAAAAAAAAATTGTCTGAGTGAAATTAACCTAAACTAAGCCATTTGTTATGCATTTCACTAAAGAATTTAAACCAAATTCTATGGGTGTCTAGGACTTTAAATAATAGTATTAGCAAAGGCAGCAGGGATCCAAAATGCTAAACCCCACACACCCTATACCTGATCATCCACAGAACCCATACCTTCTCACCTTGTTATTAATACAAATCCCTTGTAAATACTTTTACTCAATTATTTGGAACATTCACTTTTGAATCAACTTGAGGGGAAGAATCCAAAATTTAGGCCCTGCCTATGATAGGATTCGAAGAAAGAAATCTTCACAATAGGTCACTAACATTAAGAAAGAGATGAAACATCGAAAAACAACCAAACTATAAGAAAGCAAACCAAAATCTAGAAGGGGTTAAAAAATCGATAAGAAATAGCAAAGGAAAATTTTTCATCATTAACAATGGGGTTCTCAAGTAACCATTCACCTTAAACTTCTAAGGAGAAAGCTCACACTACTAGAAGGTGGATCGGCAAGAGGGATTGGAGTGATTGACAGTGACGATGTGTGAAGGAGGCAAGACACTAGATCAAACAATATTTGGTGAAGTTTCAGAGAGAGAGAGGGTGAATATTTGGGGATTAGAAATAAATTTAGGGTTCTGAAATGATTTTCTTTTTTTTCTGAAAATTCAAGTAAGCTATGTCTGTTTTTACATGGAATCAAAAATCTAACTGGCCTCTTCATAATGACGCATGTATGACACTACTAAATTTCCATCCGAAATAGCCTAATATTGAGCAGACTCGATAATGTTTAGACCTTTATTGAGCAGATTAAAATGTTTGGCCCTAAATTGATCAAATTTGAAAAAGTTTGGCCCCAATTTGAGAATTTAGCCCCCAAAAATGGAATGTTGAAGCACTTTAAAATTTTATGAGCAATTGTTTAAAAAATGATGTAAAAAATATCTCATAAATCTTCTAAATATCAATTTTTACATATTTCATCTATAGCATCAACAAAATATTAACAACCAATAACCTTTTAAACTAAATTATTCAATTCTTTAAAATTTAGACAATTAAAAAATTTTAAAAGTTAATCACTTAAATATAAATTATACTCACACCTCTCCACGGTCACTACACAATTTTCTCATATCACATTAGCTCATTTGCTTTCTTACAAAATATCATCTCCATTTCTTTTCAGAGCATTTTTTTGATGGTGGATGCCCAATTTCCCATGGAATTTTGTTTTAGCAAATTCTGGTTATAATGTGAGACACATAAAGCACACGATGCATATCCTATGGCTAACTTAGAATTCTGTGGCTGTTGTAAACTAACCTATCTACATATAACAGTTCAAGATGAATATCCTCATATCACAATCCCTATCCATTAATTATAAGTGATCGTAGCTTCATACTCATGCTGCATACATACATTCAATCATTCAAAGATAAATTCAAACGAACCAAAGAGACAACATTCACTGTCAACACATTTATAGAACCAAACGACGTCGTAATGAACCTATACATTCACAGAACTATGACGACGATGAGGTGTGGTGCACGAGAGAAAACAGATGCAACGACAACGACGAGGACGTGCGGCTAGTAGGTGTGATGGCACGACGCGCGGTGGCCTTCGGTAGCGACAGAGATGAGGGCATTGGCTCGCCGAGGACGGTGGCACGATAATGACGAGCAGTGTGTGGCGAGGACGCTGCGGTTGATTTAGGTTAAGCGTTGAAGCAAAAGCAAACGACGACGTTTACGTCTAAAAGTTACCGACAGAATACCCATCGGTAAACTCAAAACTTATTTACTCCGCCAAGCATTCCCGCTTTTTTTATCGACAGACATTTCTTACCGTGGTTATATTCCGTAAAAAAATTTGCAAGGATAATTTTCCTCTATATTTACCAACGAATATTTTTTCCATCGCAAATTTTCCTAACAATTTTGCCAACAGAACATGATTTTTTGTCGGTAATTTCCAACGGTTCCATTTCCGTCGGTAATTTTTCTTTCCTAATTACTAATTTTCTTGTAGTGATCATTCACACATAGGTAGCCAACTGTTCATTCGAGAGCTTCGGTCCTATCTTCTCTTGTGAACTGCATTGTTTCTACCGCTGAGCCAACACTTTTGACACCCTGTGCTACATTGACCACAGTAACACGCCTTCGCTCTGTGCATCCCCCTACCGCCATTCTGCCACGACCTCCACCTTGCTAGTGGACTACCATTTCAGATAGCTAATAATTTTATAACAATATTCCACCAAGTACCCCGGCTTCTTGCAATTCGAACAAACTACTTTTTCATTTTCTCCATTACTTTGTGATCTATTGATCATCTGAACTACAAATCCAATGCTTCAACTCGCTCCTCTCTTACAAATTACACTTGCTTATGTCTCTCAATATGTTAGTTTGTATCCGACCATAGAGTGCACCGTCGAGAGTTGTGACAAAGATAATTTTCCAGAGCTATTGATTCTAGATTATTTATCACATAGCTTACAAATTACCAGAGAAAATATTAGTAGTTTTCTTTAAAAGTTATCATATTATTAGTTAATAGTACTAATTATTTCCAACCGATAATATTTTCATCATCATGAACTCGGTACAATTCATCCCTCAAGCAACACTCTTGAACAAATAAGTTTTTGTGAATCTTATAAAGTCTCCTGACGGACCTCTATAGGCACTTTTAAGTCTTTTACTGTGAATTTAATGCTTCCCCATTAATGAGACTGAAAGTGTACCATCAATTATGCCTAGAAAAGATAACTTGAATTGGTTGGATGGATGAAATTGAATGGAGAAATGATCTGAAGCATTCAATGCGGTTGGCCTTCTGCAATTTAATCTCTTTGTTTCTAACGCACTTATGTCCCTATCCAATTTCCCAACCCTTTGGCATCCACAAGCTTAATAGGTTTAAAAAAAAAAAGGAGAGAGAGAAAAACTTCGTTCCACGTCAGGTGTCTTAATCGTTTCCGAAGCAGTAGCAGTGGCAGCATCTACCTCCTTAACAATTAGAAAAAAAAGGAAAATTCAACTATTAGGCCAAATCCCTCAGAAGTCCCTGAAGAGACGATTGCTAGTTTTGGCCAAGTCATTTGTTCTGGTTATGGTGAACCAAGTTCCATCATTTTTAAAAAAATTTCTTTGTTTTAGTAAAAGTGAATGAAACAAGAGCTAAAAGAATGATATTATCAAAATCTTTTTGGAAGAGAAATAATAATGTCGCTAGTATTCTTTTTTTTTTCCTAATAAAAGGTAAAATAAGAGCTAAAGGAATGATATGAACAAAACTTTTTGAAAGAGAGAATTTCAAGGTAGCCAAGGAACTAAAGAGTATCTTTTTTAAAAGTTGTAGTGATTATAGAACAAACAAGGAATATTGTTCTATAATCACTACAATTTTTTTTAATTATTATGAGATTGTTTTATATAATCACAACAACTTTTTTGTTATTAGTTATTACATGATCTTAATAACTAATATTATGAGAAGCATATTTGTGTAGAAAACAGAAGTTTTGTTTGGACTGTAGCAAGGTGGAACCGACAAGCTATCTCTTAGTCTTAGATATTTAACTTCAGGAAGACAACAAAAAATAGAACGGACATTGGCTTTTAATGGTGTAGACCAAGCACACAATCGAAACTGGCCTCAAAATTTCTTTTGAAATGTTTGTAAAGCAGCCTTGATCCTTTTGGTAATTTTCCTTGAACTATAATAAACCAGGTGCTATTAAACATTTTTTAGTTGTTAAAGTTGTTGAGTATCATTATTGATTTAAGTTCACTCCAAATCCTACAAAATTTTCAAGAAAAAAAAATATTAAAATGCCTGACTCCTTGATTGCAGTAATCATTAGTTAATCACTAAGACAACAACTTTTCATCCGTAGGTCATGAATTGGTACGTTTTGTCTCTTTCCTTTGAACTTCTCCGGTCTCCTCCATGTATAAATTTATAAGAAATCATTTTTAGTTTTTCTGATCCAATTCGATCCAATAGAGTAATTAATGCGATGGTCCCTACTTGTTTAGTATTTTACTCTCGTGCCATAACGCAACAGAACGAAGACGATCCCGAAATCTGTGGATTTCAGAGTCAACGGCTAATCTCCTCACAAGTGTCTACAGGGCCCCGTTCAATGTATTGAATAAGAACCTACATTGAGCCACATGATAACCTGGTAAAAAGATTGAAGACGTAAATTAAAAATCACCGTGGTCCAAATAACAAAAGACAGAAATTTTGAAGTGTTAGAAAGTAGTCGATACGAAACTACAATAATAGAAAGCTGACGATGGGTGCCTGAAATCACTTCAATGATACTGTATTATTTAATTTTGGCATTTTTGGTTATTGGATATTTAAGATAATGATTAAAAATATAAATTAAGAAGTCTTACTTAAATTGGATTCTTGGATAGAGTTGTTGCACAAATAGAACACTCTTTTGAATGAAGATTAATGAATCAGATGAAAACGAAGACTTGGTACTACTCACACGAAATTTTGGTAAATGGTTGAAAAGAATGAAGAAGGACAGGCCTAGCCTTAGACAATATGGTGGAAGTTCATTGGGTAACGATTCAAGACAACAAGTCAAGATACAAAAGGGTGAACAGAAGGTAAGAAGAATCCAATGTTACGAATGTCAAGGTTTTGGACACATTCAAGCCGAATGTGCTAATACTTTGAAGAAGAAAAAAGGAAAATCCTTCACGAGCATCTGGAGTGAAAATGATTCCGATAGTGAATATGGCAGCAAAGAAGAAATCGCTAATGGCTCAGCGTCGGTTGCCCCATACAGCAAAAGTCCAGTTACTTGCTTAACAGTGACTGAGAAGGAAGTAACTGAAGTCGAAAAAGGGAGAAATTTGGAAATTTTCGAAAACAATTCATCTCAAGATCCAATATCAGATTATAACAGTGATGAAAGTGGCCTAGATGATAGAAAGGAGAATATTTATAAGGCTCACAAATCTGTGTGCGAAAAATGGGTGAATACATGTAGAAAGAATGAAAGATTGGAAGAAGAAAATCGCTCCATGAAAAACACTATCAAAGGGCTAGAAAAGAATTTGAAGTTGGCATTAGATGAACTTGGTGAAGCTAGAATGAAATTAGTAAGTACCGAAAAGGGATTGAGAATGTTAAATGGAGGTACCGAAAAGCTAGAAAAGTTGTTGGAAATTGGTAAAGTTAAAGGGGATCTTCAAGGCATTGGGTATAAGGGTGAGTGCTCTAAAGTGAATGAGAAGAAAGATGACATATCCAAATCTGTCCAAGAAGAAGAAACATCGAGAAAGAATAGAAGATTTATACCCATTTGTCATTTTTGTGGAGTCATTGGACATGTAAGACCAAGGTGTTATCAGTTGCTACAAATGATGTTTCAAAGGGGTCAAAACCGAAAATCTAGACACCCTCCATTAAATTTCTAGTAGCATCCCATGGTATCAAAGCAAGCTTGGATTAGAAAGGGTTAAGTAGAAGCACAAAAAGGTAGTGATGGAAAAATAAGAAAATGCCCAGATTTGCAGTTAGTTACTGCTGAGGAAGTAATTGCAGAAACTGATTGCAATTAGTTATTGGTTATGAAGTAACTGCACGAACTGAAGAACTTTCAATTACTTCGGATGATGAACTAACCAAAATAATAGAAGCTGATTTGATCCGATGTTCTTTATCTCGAATCCGAAGAAATCATCCAATAAAAAATGTTATTAGAGATGTGAGCGAAAGAAGAAAAACAAGAGAAAGAAAAAGGGTTGATTATCGAGAACTTACAGGCTACTTGTGTTATACATCTTCATTCGAGCCAAAGAAAAACACCAGGTTTGAGATTCTTTGAGGAGCACAGGGACAGTGTGCTTTACATTTTTGAAGTATTTTTTTGTGTTGTTAAAAAAAAACAAACAAATTTTTTTTTAGTTCTTTAGTTTTATGTTGCTATAGTCGTCTAATCTTTTTAGTAGTTTATTTTTTGACTTCTTTTTGGCTCTACCGAAGACTCTTAAGCTCTCTCATCGGTATGGATCTCTCTCGGGTATCTTTCTATGTTTCAGGCATATCTTTTAGTATTTTGAATGGTGGTAATTTGTCTTCTTGGTGTGCTTATAATTCTTCCGCTGGTATGATTATGCATTTTGATAATGTTTTGTCCCAAAGGGGAGACATCAGATTGTTTATGGTGAATGTTCCATTCAGGGGGAGATTTCAAGATATGTGTGACTATCCGTCTTGCTTTTTGGCATTTTTTTCCCAAGGGGGAGAAATTTGGATGATTGGATAATTTGGAACTTGATATTTGATTAAGGGGGAGTTCTTTTTTCATTTCATGTGGATTGTGAATTTGATACTTATATGTCCAATTATGTTATTTAGGGGGAGTTTCATATTTGTGACAAATAATGCCAAAAGGGGGGAGATTGTTAGGATATATATGTTATATATTTTAATTAGTTTTGGCATTATTTATTAATTGGACATATAAGATATTAATTAGATAATGACTTGGATTCAAAAGTCATATGGATAATCTTCTAGCTGAAAAAGAATCCTATCTTAAATTGGAGTCTATTATCATGTTGATATTGGAATTATTTTACTACTGAACATGTTAGTAATTGGATGGTGTTAATGCTGAATTGTGAGGATATTACGAATAGAAGAAAACACATGCAAAGTGGACTCTTCTTAATAGAATGTATTTATGTCATGCACGTCTCCTATTAACAGCTGTGGTGAGTCTCTTGTGTGGTAAAAAAAAAAAAAGCTTCTGTTACGTAGTTGAATTAAAGTGGTGGTTACTTGGTTGAAGGAGGACTTTTATTGTGTGAGAGATTTGTGCACATCTTGAATCTACAGTTAAAGTCTATCTTGAGTGGGGCATCTAATATCGCAGGAGTTGTCCATATATTAGATGGTGGCTTCCGTAGCATTGTAGAGAGATGAAGAATAGATGGTGAGTGATCGGTCGTTGTAAACGAAGATCCATTGAATGGAACTCTCTCAAGTATGTTTGTTTTTTTAAAAAGGGCCCTAGGGATTTAATGTCTAAGAGTAAGCAGAGTCAAAGCTTTTCTGCAACCTCCAGGCAAAGTGAAATTAGTGTGGTCCACTATCTGCGTGTATGACATGTGGCAGTTTAGCCAATAAGGATTAACTGGATGTTTTCACTCTTCTCTTCAACGAAAATTGAGTGTGGTTTTTAGGTTTTTGCAACTAATCCATCTTCTGGTGAAGTAATGTGGAAAGATTCCAGCAGATGACTACCGTAATATATTTGGCGAACAACTTTCAGATTTATCTTTGAAGAAGTTGAATTTATCAGGAAGTTGTTCTTGTCTATCTCAAGTGTATTTAGTTTTGATTCTTTATTTTATTAATCACTTGAGTTATTTGTTCATTATTCTTTCATTAAAAGATTGATTGAGAAAATCCTCTGTCGAGGTTAGTACGAGGCGGTCATACTATTAGGTGTGAAATTCTTTCACGGGAAGTGAGGTTGAGTGATAGTGTCAAGGGTTGAGTGGTGTTGGCTCAGTAAAGCTTTGGGTAAATCTATTGTACTTCGATAAAAGTGATTAAGCTGAGTGAGGGCCCCGCAGACGTAGGCAAGGAGTGCCGAACTGCGTTACCAAATTTTTGGTGTTTTTATTATTTCTATTTTTGATTGTTTTTATTTTGTTGGTGCCAAATACGTTTGCGGAAAGTTTGCAAAATAATGAACCCCCTTCGATTTTTCATGGATATAAACCTTACTATTTGATTTCCTTATCTTTTATCCATCTGTTGTTTCATAGTTCCTACAGTTCCTAGGAGATTTTAAGCATCATGTAGTATATCGTGCAAATATAAAATCTAAGAGTAAATCTTTGGATCTCACTTGTAATTTCAGCTTTCGATCAAATTTGTTAATGTGGCGATAGAACCTTTATGATTTGACTATTATGAATTCAATTTATGTTATTCCTTATCATTAATACTGAACTTCAGCACAAGGGAGGGCTTTTGCTTTATCTATGGTTCAACCATTTTAAGAATTCTTCTATGAGGCTTGTATCTTGTCATTTATTGTGTAGATTTTATCTTATGATTTACTGCTTACATTTATATATATCTATGTCTCATTGATCATTTTCTTTTCAAGAATTACTTGTCACAGGGATGGAAATGGGTTCCTAATATTAAGCTCAGAAGCATGCTTAAAGTTTAAAAAAAAAAAAAAATCCTACTTCACCTGGCGCAGGTATCAAATCAATTAAACTACTTGTACTTGAAGTTTTTGAAGCGAAATCCTGGTTATGATGGTCAGGTATGTGCTTCATATGCATTACTTTTATTTCTTTGTTTATTTTTACTATTCTTTCCATTGAATGTTCAAAATAATTTTTGAGACTTTCACGTCTCTATATATGGTCATTCTCTTGGGAGTGTCCTTTCGTATAACATCCTTTTCCATCAGGGGGATCTGTCGTCACCATTTTCAATGGATTCAATCCACAAAGAATCTACAATAAATGCAGAGTCTTCTTTGTACGTGAATAACCAAATTTTAACATATGGCTCTTC
Organism: Erythroxylum longipes; assembly: GCA_027563885.1. Classification (NCBI taxonomy): domain Eukaryota; kingdom Viridiplantae; phylum Streptophyta; class Magnoliopsida; order Malpighiales; family Erythroxylaceae; genus Erythroxylum; species Erythroxylum longipes. Next base: position 11,524 of record JAOQMS010042909.1, read on the forward strand.
AATCAATTGTGAGGAAGACAATAAATCGACAGACAGATCAAATTTTATTAATGAAGTGAGTGCACAATCAACTATGGAAAATTGGGAAATCGTACATTCTTTTTGCACATGATATAAACAAACCTTGAAAATGAACACATATGTTCTTTTTGCATATACAACATAGTGGACATGTAATGCTTGGGATCTATTAGACAGCACTGCCTCTATTACCTTTGACAATTTGAAAGAACTAATTTTGATAAATGAAAAATATGATTGCATTTATTTTTCTTTTCTATTTTGTTGTCTATTTTATCTGAAACACAACATGCAAAGTATTTTCCATTTTTAGAGTGGAACCTCTTGTTTGTAAAGAATACATCGATAAGCATCCAATTATTGTTCCTTACCGCAAAGGTGGTTGAAGGCTGCATATTGGATTCCAAGTAATGCTTTCCAATTATGTAACTCATTTTTAGATCTCTCTGCTACTTCTAAAAGAGAAAAATGGTAAATTATCTTTTTTCATGTTGATATTTTTACATAATTATGTAGGAATTTACCGAAGAATTAGCAGCTCGTTCCCAAGCTATGATGAAAAATTTTAATTCAGTAAAGGTGATGCCTCTACTAAGGTTCCTGCATAAACTCTCTTGTACATTTCTTATCTCCTTGTTAATGAAACCCAATGGGTGTGTAATATGCGGGTATAAAACTTTACCCGAGTTTGTTTAAGTATGTGTCTTAACTTTTAGAAACTTGGTTTGCAATTTTGCTTTTGTCAACTATCCAATTTTTATTCTCAATTTTTGAGCTTTAAATTTTCTCTTACATAGCACACTCATGGCATGTTGATGTATTGAGCCACATGTACATGTACGTTAATAAACACAGACTTGCATGCATCTTTAGTTTATAAGGGACTAATTGTTTCTGTAATCAGTTGAGAGTCCATGTTGGGGTTATCTGTTTTAGTTCTGCAGGATTTTTCAAGTTACCAAACCACGCTTTGCTGATTCATTTGATTTTTTCATGGTCAAGAAATCCCCTGGATCTAAAGCTTTGCCTTTAAAACAGGCTAAAGTGCTTATAGTTTGCCATTCAAGAAGCATGGATAGTACACAAGGAAAGATAAATTTTTAGCTCTCTCTCACTCTTCGATTTTATTCAATTGTTCATTCCATATGATTAACTGTTTCTCTTCTTTTATTCTATTGTATGTTGCACGTAACTCTTTAAAGAATATCTATTTTACTAAATTTAAACATTCTTATCATTGCTCTAAGAAGCTGAA
>JAOQMS010042910.1:0-12796 GCA_027563885.1 Erythroxylum longipes
AAGCATCTTCGATAAAGTTTTTGATTAATAACAAATAGGGGGAGAAGAGCAGAAGTAGAAGAAAGAAGAGAAGAGCAAAAGAAAGAAGAGAAGAGCAGAAGTAGAAAGAAGATAGCATATGGGGAGAACAGAGATAAGAAAAGAAGACAGTGACAACTACAAACGACTACATTTTTTTCATATGTGTATTTTATAAATGCATGTGTATATTATTTGTTGTCTTCTTATTCAGTATCTGAATAATATTTGTTCATTCACTTTTATCTTTCTAAAATTATAATTATTTGTTATCATACAAAAGGGGGAGATTGTTAAGTCAAGAGGACTTAACGATTATTAATTTTGGTGATAATCAAATAATAATAATATTAGAAATAAATGAAATATATTGATAAGTGTGTTAAGTGTGCAGAAAAACATAGAAGAAGTGGAAAACACAGAAGAAGCGGAAAACATAGAAGAAGTGAAAACACAGAAGAAGCAGAAAACACAGAAGAAGTGAAAACACAGAAGAAGCAGAAACACAGAAGAAGCGGAAAATACAGAAGAAGCGGAAACACAGAAGAAGCGGAAAACACAAAAGAAGGGGAAAACACAGAAGAAGCGGAAAACACAGAAGAAGTGAAAACACAGAAGAAGCGGAAAACACAGAAGAAGTGAAAACACAGAAGAAGAGGAAAACACAGACAATACAAAGATGAAGATACGATAGTACGTCGGACAGTTAGTTAGTTGGAGTTAGTTACAAAACTCAACTGAATAACGGGTTCTACAAGAATCAAGAAGCAGTTATTAAGTCAACAAGTAATTGGAGACTTAGACTATATATACTAGTCGTAGTCGAAGATTGAACAAGCTAATAATCTTTTGAGCTTTCAAGTGTTTACTTACGAAGAAAAAAATTATGTATTCAAAAGTGCGATACTAGAGAGCAAACCCTACTGTAACAAAAAGCTCACAATATCTTTCTAATGAGATAAAGAAAAGGCTAAGAGCCTGGAGAGTCTAAGATAACAGAAAGAATACTTTGTGTAAGAAACCTGAAGAGGCTCTGGAAGGGAAGAAAGAATACTTGTAAAATTATGGAAGTATAGTGAAATCTCAGATGAACTCTGAGGACTAGACGTAGCCCATGGTTTGGGGTGAACCAGTATAAAAATCGCAGCGTCTATCTTCTAACCTTGCACTTTATTCTATTTTGTTTTTAGACAAGTATATAGAAGTTATTTGCGATTTAACTACGTAACTATTTTTGTATAACTTTTGTGGTATCCTTTTAACAGTTGGAAAAGTTCTTAACAAGATATATTAAAGTTTTTGTATTCACGAAAAGAATACACAATTCAACCCCCCCTTCCCCCTTCTTGTGTATTTCGTATATTGTACGTGAATTTTATATTAACGTGTGATTCACTTCACAACACACTATAACCCAATCCATACACTCTTAAGCTCAGCTTCAAGACAGGAACTTTGGCTAATATTATAGGAAAATCCCCCTGCCATAAATCATCAGACCCGTGCAACATGCCGCCAGCTCCGTCCATACCTGTAGCTCTATTCCAAGCACCGTCACAATTAAGCTTAACCCATCTGGCAATAGGAGGAATCCACCAAACCCATTTATGCTCTTGCTGACCCATAATGGGATGAACCACCTTAGAGGCCTACAGGGCATACCAGAATTGTGGCGTATAGGTGAAAATATATTTAAAAATAAATATTAATTTATAAATAAAATTTAAATTATTTATTTTAAAAACCTAAATTTTTATTAATTTAAATTTTTATTAATACTTTATTAATACATATGATATAAAAGATTAAAATAAATTTAACTGAAAATAATTTATTTTAAAGTTTTATTTAATGTATAATTGTTATGAGTAATAAAAATATGTATTTTATTTTAAAAATAAAAATTAAAAAATCACAATAAAACTTGAAATAAATAGTTAGTTAAAAAATGTTTGAAAAGGGAGGGAGGGGGATGCAAGAGGGAAATTTTTTTGAAAATTTTGCTGAAAGTCCTTATATTTTTTAAAATTTACGGTATTATAATACCGACAGGTATTTTTGAAGATAATCTTATACCGTTTTCTAGCCGGTACGGTACAAAATTCAATACCCTGCTCAAAAGACTAGGAATTCCCTCATTATTCAATATCTAAGCCTTCCCAACCTTACATTCATCCTGTTTTGTGGAACTGGTATTTTTGAACATAATTTCATACCCTTTTTGACCGGTACTGTACGAAATTCAATACTCTACTCAAAATACTGGGAATTGGTTCATTATTCAATATCTAAGCCTTCCCAACCTTACATTTATCCTGTTTTGTGGCTTTGCTTGAGTTACCTAAAAATAGTGGGACTTGCCTCATTATTCAATATCTAAGCCTTCCCAAATAATGTAGATTGTTTAGTATAGATGGATTGTGGTAGAAATAAACTCGCTCCCTAAAAGATATTAATTTCAAATAAAATTTAACTATAATATTAAATTGTGATTTTTAATATTACAGTAACAAGTTATTTTATAATTTTTTTGAAAAATTAAATTTATTGAAGAAATGAGATAAAACACACAATGTCATAAATTCCTTTTAAATCCAGTAGAAGATTAAAAAAAGACGACGTAAACAGGTCAGGAAACATCCAAACAACATCTTGGTAGACCTTAGATTAAAGCCAATCCTTAGACGACGACGTTAACAAAGCAGTTGACGCTCGTTCTTTCCTTTTGGAGATAAAACAACAAACCCATTGAAAAGGAGATCCAGAAGCATCTAAATTAGGGTTAAAAGATCGAGGCTACTCATTCCTCTCCAAGATAGTGAATACATGGAAGGTAATGCTTTGTAGCTTACAATCTAGGCTTAGTTTGGGGGAGCAGTGGCGGTTGGCAACCTGCTAGAATCAACCTGCTGAAATGATAAGTATTTATTCTCAATAAGTACTTATATATTTGGGATTGTTGTTTTAGTAACTGCCAAAGTGTAAATATAGGTGTTTGGCAAGTGCAGTTGCAGTTGCTAAAAAGAGATAAAATGACTAAAAAGGTCATTAATTTAATAAATTATTAATTGTTGTATAAATAATTAAAAAATATATTATTAGTCATATAAATTTAAAATCATAAATAAGAAAATATTAAATTAAAATAAGAAAATATAAATAAAATAAATTTAGTAAATAAAATATTTCATAAAAATATAATATTAGTCATATTAATTAAGAGTATAATAGAAAATAATACTTGCAGTGAAGGTTATTAATGGAACGTAAAATTTTTACCGCAGAAGCAGTTTCCTACCTAACCCTCTTTCTGTTTGTTGATTTCTGTGGTGGCACCGCACTTTTCTCTAACCTCTGATTGTTTACCGCAGATCCAAACATCTGACTGCATTTGAAAACTGTGGTGAATAAGTACTTATTCCCATCGCACCGCAAATCTAAATGCAACCCTAGTTTCTTCTGCCTTTCCTGATTGTCAGCCTGTCCATTTTTGTGAAAAACAATGAGGAAACCTTGCATTAGAGGAACAAAATATCTGTGTAGAGGCAGTCACCTTCATCCTCTATCTCACCAGAGTTCAAGGTTAAAGTGTTGTGACATCTCAAAAGTTCGAGACCATAAGGTAAGTATAAACCCTATTTTGAAAAATCTTGAGATTTTTTGTACGGTCCTGATGTAGAGTTTGGTAACTGGGTGGTTTGAGGAGATCTTCTACTACCAGACATCCCTCTAGGTAATTACTTGTGTCTAATAAATTTAGAGTGATTTCCCTTTAGCGACTATCAAGCATGTTATGTTATGTGTTTATGATGCCTGTTAGAGATAGTCTGAATGTTGATTTCCTGTCCTCTGTCCATTCCCAAAATAGGATTTTGCTCCCCTTTTTCTACCGTTTTCTTGTATTTTTTGTCAACTAATTAAAGTGGCCAGGAAACCATTAACCTTTTACTACATTTCTTATCCATTTGAGAAAGAATCAGTTGCTCTCTTATACTTGCAAGTGTGAGTTTAGTAAGAGATATTAATCCCTTGGTTCTACCTGCAAATATTCTGTAGTTTCTCCCATTTCAAATCTCTTGGGTACATGTTGCAAGTGCAACCACATAACAAAGATATGCTCTGCCAAACCTTTTAAGAAAATTCACACCTGAAGAACAATTGATCTTTATCCTCTTCCTCCAGATTACATAAGATGCAATGCTCAGGAATAGAAACTTTAATATGGTCATTGTGCTAGTGCTTAGGAACATGTAGAAACTTTAATCTGGTCATTATGCTAAGTTTATTCAGCAGGGCTAACTAGAGTGGAAAACAAGAATTAAGTTTAAGGATTTTATTCCAGATCAGCTTACTCCATCCTAAATTAGCATTCACCCCTACATGACTTCTTTTGCCTTCCAATTTGTTATTTCCAAAACCGATATACCATTCCAAAGATAAGTATCCTTATCACCACAGTGCGTATACGCTGGTATTGACAAAGCTCTAATCTCCTCTATGGGAAGGGACCCATTTGCAATTATCTCTTAGTCTTTGGCCTTTTTGGAGAACACCAATAAGTATGTATGGACATTATGACAAACTTCAAAAGTTGGACTTTACCACCATAGGATAAAGTTATGTTAGTCCAAGATCCCAATCTTTTTTTGTATCTTTTCAATAAGGGGGAGACATTCTCTAAAGTATAATCTTCTCGAGGAGATAGGAATTCCTAGGTAGAGAATAGGGGGTCTTAGTTTTCCATTCCAGTAATAAGGGACAAGTTATGAGTAAAATGTGCTACACTTTTGGACAAGATAAAGAAGCTCTTCTGAAAATTTATACTCAAACTCAACACCTCCTTAAAATTTTGTAAGGTAGCCATTTTGCCCTTGAAAATCAGCGTAGGACTCCTATTAATTAAAATCCCAAAGGAGGCTGTAGTGATGCACTCTTGAATTCATTTGATAAACATTTGAGAAAAATTCATAATTTCCATTGTCTATAATATAAATCTGTAGTTGACAGTGTCAAAATCTTTTTGGAGATCCACTTTAATGGTACATTTATGAGGAGAATTCCCTTTTATATGCCCTTTCAAAAGCTCCTGTAAAATTAGAATATTATCTCCAATATCTCTTTTTGCTCAAGAAAGCTCCTTGATTCTCACAAATGAGTGCAGAACATATTTCAGTCTGTTGACTAGGATTTTAACAATGATCTTGTAGAGAAAGTTGGTACAGAAGATAGGTCTAAAATCCATCCATGTTTTAGGGTTATAAATTTTGGGTATCAAACACAAAGAGGTCTTATTAATTTCTTTAAGTAGAATGCCATTGTTGAAAAACTCTTGCACTGCTTTAACAAATTTAGCCGTTTTATCCCAATTTTTCTGCTAGAAAAACCATTCAAACCATCTGGTCCTGGAGCCTTTGAGCCATTCACTTTAAAAACAACATCCTCATTCTCTTAAACAGTAACTTTTCTGGTTAAGAATTGAGTGGCATCTTCAAGAATCTTGGCAGAAACAAAATTTTTTAGTTCTTCTTTATGAGTTATAGCAAATCCTTCAGTTCCTAGAAGCTTTTGAAAGTACACCATAACATCTTCAACAATCCCATCTTGTTCATATAGAATCTCCCCATAATTATTTTTAATGGAAGTGATCCTGTTGATATTCCTTCTTTCCAAAACTATATTGAAGAAAAATTTAGTGCAACGATCTCCCTCCTTAATCTAGTTAATTATGGATTTTTGCCTTAACAATAAACAATGGTTGCCCACTGCTTGCATGTAGTGTTTAAGAGCATCCTTCTCCACATTAGCAAGATTCTTATGAAGCTAGGTTATCTGCTGGGAATTTTTGGGTGAATGAGAGTCTGATTCTCGCATCATCTATTCTTTTTTTGTGTTTGGTCCGCTATGGTAGGACCCTATCCTATAATAACTAGGCGACCTATCTGGCACTCCATGGCAGCTCTCCGGTCGATATCCGAGTCGATTAGAAAGTTCTTGTGTAGTTAATCATATTGCCTTTGTTGAAGAAAAACTTCAATTTACAATAAGAAATGTAAATAGTGGAGTTTTGTTTCTCAGTTTATTAAAATTTTTGACAACACAATAGTTGTATTTTGACATCCCAAAAATTCTAAAGTCCCTGTAAAAGTTCAAAATACTTCTATTATCACATCAATTTCTCAACTCCAAATTGTGGACTTCAAATCCACTCACATGTAGTCTCAAATAGTTACATCAATAAAGTTTGAAAAGCTAAAACAACATCATGTATTCCACTTAAAAAACCTTTATACACATCCATTCTTTATACAAATCTACTTCCCAAAACATGTTCAAAGATATGTACAAGGCAAAATAAAAATTCCTACACTTGACAAAGTTGACTACATACAAGGTGGAGTCCCTGCTACTGAAGCCCCTTAACGTGCACCTGGGAGGTTTTATTTAAAAATAGAAAATAAAGGGCGAGCTAAACGAGCTTAGTGAGTATTATTGATTTCAAATAAAAAACATTTATATAAATATTAACCTCCATAAAAGAAAACAATTTCTTTCTTTTCAAATAATAACCAATGTTCTTATAAACACATTTTTTTCTTTTCATAAGATTAATGCATATGTAAAACAAAACAAACAAATTTTTATGAGATCAAGTTCCACTTTTCTTGTAAAGTATATAGCAATGGCAATCAATACTTTCATGAACTTTCTTTTTAAAACAAAGCCTATCAATAATTTTCTTTACCATATGGTACCTTTAAGAGTAAGGCCATGGAGTTGGTTCTGCATCACTTACCTGTGCCTAGTTAACCTCTATATACTGATTGTTATGAAGCTGGTTCTACATTGCTTACCCATAATGATGCTAGCACTATATATAAATTAGTGGTTACAGAGTTGGTTCTACATCACTTACTCATAACAGTGCTAGCATAATATATACCCATATGTACAGAGGGTGACTCATAGGACATACTAACAAGCACAACACCACCCATGTTAGTGACAGGCCTATTCTTCAAATCTTTTTTAATCATCTGACTCATGGTCAATTTTCCTACTTCCATTCGTAAATGCTTGTGGTCTTTTAATGGCTGTAGTGGACCTATTATGGGTACATGTTGTTCACTTCTCTTAGTTTAAGGTGTAATTCTATCCACCATGTCTAGAGGTGCTTAGTGCTCTAAAATTTCTTTCATAAGTGCAGTTGCGACCGACTCGTTGATTTCTTTAGTGGAGGCTGTATTAAGCCCCATCAACTCCCAATAGTCTCCCCTCATAAATACTTTCCCTATTGGTTGCCATCTTTTACCTTCTTCTTATAAGGATGGTTCCCATTGATAAGTAACCATTACCTTGTCTTCTTTAAAAGATTCTCCATCTGCCAACTTCAGTATAGGGATACTATCTTTCATTTCTTTAGAAATGTCAATACTCACATTAATAGAGCATGGGCAACACATTTCTTTATAGTTGTATTTTCATCCACGCATATTGGCTTCCCAAATAGCTTGTTAACATGCTCAATCCTTTTGTTGTTGATATTCCAAAGGAATATTATGTATGTTCACCCATAAAGAAATGTTTTTGAACCTAATTTTTTCTAATTCCATACTAGGTTGCCAGGTCTGGAGGAATAAAGGAAGTTGTGCAATGTGCCAGGGGCCTTCTTCTATTACCTTTTGAGCCTTAGATTTTGAACTGAAGGTAAAAATATTATTGTTATTCTCGGTGAACATCACTTCTTGTATACCTTTATTTTTCCAATTTCATTGATTCCAAACTTGAGTCATAGGGAAAGCAGGATGCTTTTTTATGAAGTCGATAATTACCGCATCCCAAGTTTCTGCGGCTTCCTTGGGAATGTCAATGTCGGGAGCCACTATGAGCTTTCCTTCAAATTCAACAGGAGGGCTATAAAACATAGAAGAGTTTGAGGTATCCCTTATTACCTGCTTCTATGTTTTCTTGATTTTAGCATGTGGTTTATTCTGATTTCCTACTTGTTTTGAAAGGTTGGGTGCTATGTGTTGGGAAATTCCTAGAGAACATTACAAAGGGGTAAATTAGATTTGTTATTACTCTTAAATAATTTTTTTCTTTTAAATCATTCTAATTTACAAACATTAAGTATATTGAAATCCATCATCATCATATCATCCATTTTTTATCAACTTTACCAAGTTAAAATCCATTATAAATGAAACCTCAATTTTACATATATATATTTCAAAATATTAACATTACATATTCCTTTTAAAGGAAAATGACAGGCTCAAGTTAGAACTATACTATAGTATCAATTGTTGTAAATTCTTTGTTTTTTTTGAAGGAATAACATCTATAGACTCATTTAAACTTAACTTGTTTTCTCCTTGACTATATTGTAGGTTCTTGTAGGATAAGGTTATCATATGTTATTACTTATTAGAGTTAAGATTGAGAAAACCTGATAATATGCTAGAAAGGATTGATGTTCATAAGCTTAGAGCCATCTCTCTATAAGAAGGATGATGTTTGTATTGGGAAATCGGGACAACATCTAATCATGTGTACAATGAAATAATAATAAAACCTATTTCATATGATTTACAAGATCACTTAACTTATATAACATAATTAATACATAAAATATAATAAAGCATGAATCATAATTTGTATCTTATTATAAAGCTCGATCCTTATTGTTTGCCTCAAAACGTGTTTAAGATTGGCTAATCTCAACTATCGTTGCGACACAAGTGTCTGAAATTTAATGATATCTATATAATATGTTAATAGAATTTTATAATGTTATAAAGAGGGTTAGCTAATAAGTGTTATCTCTAACAATAGTAATTAATTTTATTAATGACATTTTAGAACTATTTTCAAAGTATTATTCTACCTAGGCTAAGGATTTTTCGAACCAATACTAACTGAGAACAATGGAACAATTTCTCTAATCACTTTAGGGTGGCGAATCATATATTGATCACATAACTATCTCCATATAATTCATACTATATCCAATAACTACCGACTCAACTGCCCTTGACTAGAATAATTCATAAGTAGTGTCAAAATATAACAGTCCCTATATAAGGTACTTTGATAATCTCAAGTCAAAGGATCAATTAAAAAATCATTACAATGAAAATTTTTATATACATACAAGTAATGTTCCAAATAGTTGTTCTCTAAAGCACCTACACGTTTGTTTAACTATCTTGATACGTTAGTTTATGAGATTGAAATCTTTCTTTCTAAGGAAGAAACATAATGTGTGCTAATCCTTTTACACTCTATTGAGGTCCAATCTTAATAAAACAATAAACAAGAATAATTCAGGGACACTATATAAATCAATATGAATCTCATAATCATGATCTCATCATAATTTCATTTGCAATATATATCTATCCCATAGACTTTACCATATACATTTAAATATTTATAAGATAAATAATCCCTTTAAATAAGTCTGTTACTAAACTACACTCAATTGATTGACTGTAGGGCGTATGTAATATTCTGTTTCCATACTAAGGGTTAGGAAATAGGATCCTAAACCATGATATATGAAAAATAGCATAAAAAATACGTTAGGTGCATTGCAATTACATGCATATCACTAACATAAGCATACACACACATGAATATGGATTTTTTTTATGCACATTGCAAATACTGTATATGCATTCATTTGACATTTTCCTAGGGTATGAATGATTTTTAAATGATAATTATGTTAATTGTGAATTTTATGTCTTAAAAAATGGTTGATAAATTATTGTGATTTAGAATTTATTTGTGAAATTTGGGAGATTTCTAAAATTATGGGTATTTTTGGACTAGGAAAAATACTAAGTGACAAAACAAATTGATTCGTGGTAGTAGAAATAAGTGACAATTAGTAGTAGAAATAACTAACAAGTGACATTAGGATTTATTGACAAGTGCCATAGAAAATTGGGTGACAAATGGGCTGAAAATTTAGAGATAAATGGACTAGTTATTAAAAGAGCCAAGTGGAGCTCACATTAAGGTGACATGTGGCAAGTGACAAATGTCATAACACTTGCCACTAAACACACTCACCCACGGCACTAACCAAATTAAAAGACCATCTTAACTTTTTCTCTTTCACTTGTTATTTGCTCTCATATTCTTCGCTATTTTCTTTTCTCATTCTCCACTCATGACATTTTCTTCTCACCAACAATTTCAACGTTGATCTTTACCAAAAATCTGCACCTTGCTACTTCCACCTTACGTTGTCTTCTTCTAGTTATCGCAGACCTAACATATTTCACCCTTAAATGTTAATGATCATGTAGCATGGAAGAAGCTAGGGTTATGTGATCTTCAAAGCTTAGAGTTAAAACAATTAACTGTATTACTATGGATTAAATGAAACATATATGATGATTGTATTGAGATTAAATGATCAGGAAAATGGTGTTGAGGTATGCTGTAACGTGGATGTAGAAATGAATAGGTTTATGTTTTATTTTTAGTATAAATGATCAACAATAGGTTATGAGTTTTGTTATGGATGTTTTTGGGATGAATTGATTTAATGAGTGTAGAAGTTAAATGAAAATGGTACATGATGAGTGTAGAAGTTATGATGAATAAATGTAAATGTTGTGTTTTGTTTTTGAGAGTATGAAAACCATGGATTATAGAGTGTTATATGAATAAAATAGTTTGGGAGTTAAGGTATAATAAAGGTGAAATTTTGTTAAAGAAAAGACTAATATAGTGTTCTTGAAATGAGAAGAACTAAGGTGATAGTGAATGATAAAGAATGATGATGATATGTTTTGTTTTGTATTGTTGATGAACAATGATTTATGATTTTTTTCATGGATGTTTATAAGTTACAAATGAGGTGAAAATGATGAGATGATGAAGTCTAAATGATGAACTATGGAAAAGATTTGTTTGATGTATTATGAAAGAGTAAAATCAGGAAAAGTTAGAAATGCGTGTATGATCAGATTAAGCGAATGGATAATGAATCAATTGAATAGTATTTTGTGAAGTTTTAATGTAACCAATATGGTAGTTGGATTTGAATGAAATGTGGTTGCATAAATGAACATAAACTCTGGAAAAGAAATTGGAGTGTTAATGATGTTTCTATATATATTGAATTTATGAAAAACATGAAGGGAGAAAGGCAAGGCATAATCATGGCCTTCAGTGCACGATCATGGTCTAGATAATTGGATACTATCACAATCGTGGTACCCATCCCACGACTGTGGCTAGTTACACAAGCTTCTGTCACGATCGTGGGAAGGTCTACCACGATCGTGGGCAAGATCTGAACATTAAATGTTGTCTTTTAAGTGATATTTGAACCAACTAATGTTAAGGTACTTTCCTATGATGCATTTAGGCTTGAATGAGGCTTGAAATGAAACTAGTTCAATGATGAATTAGTTGATAAAGTGTTCTTAGGAATGCAATTGTGATCCAAAAGAAATGAGAGGTTTATTAAGTAAGATTGAAGGAGAATTTGGAGATTTTATGATCATATAATACTAAAATAACATTAATGAATATATGATTGATGAACTTATAATAATTAAATGTTTTTGAGGTATAAACCTAAGTGCAATCTAGACATATAAAAATGATGTTGTTTAAATGATCATGAGATGTAAATTAAGGATATATACCTGGAATAGTCAATTGAGGATGCATTATACATAATACATATACATATGTGTATGATTGAATACTTACGTGTTTGAGCAAATTAGTAATGTGTAAATGTGTATATTGCTTGGTATAGAAGCGTAAATAGAACACTAGCATCCAAACATTGCTGGGACTTTGAGGAAATAACTATCTGGAGCTTACTGTGAGTAACCTAGATGTTCCTCACTAGTAATGATTGTAATTGCTTAAATCTCAATTATTGAATTGATACCTATGTGAATATGATAATTCCAGACATTAATGGTCTTTGGAGTTCAATAGTTGGGAATGTATTTGAAGTCTTCTAATTGAATGTGAATTTGACAAAAATAAGTGTTCTGAACAAATTGTTGAATGCCGGCGTTAAGTTCAATGAAAATGTGAAAAGTGATTATGTAAACTGAATGAAAGTGATTGATTGAATATATGTGATTTGATGCATTTCATTACATGATATGCATGATTAGATAAAGGCAGTTGTGACCAGAGTGGCCAGTGAAAAAGTGATTAAAGCTTAAAATTTTGTATAAAGAGTCGCAAGCTCACTAGTAAAATGAACCCAGTATCCACAACAGATATGAGATAGTTATCAATGAGCCCGGTATCCATAATAGATACAGAATTATTAAAAAGGCACTTGGTCATAACAATTAACAATGAAAGTGGAGTCTCATAAACAATTACATATATAATTTGATATGTGTGTTATATGATTGATTGAAGTGAATTGTTTGAACTGTTTTGAAACTGAAATGTGAAATGATATGAAATGGTTAATTATATGAACTAGCTGTGAATTGAAATTGGAAGTGTCATTGTGTTTGATATGAGTAAGCCCATCGAGATGGTTAGCTCATTGAGTTTACAAAACTCATCAAAATTACAACATGGCTTTTTAGGTACGAGAGAGGAGACTTAGCTATTAAGACGTTCTAGAAGAAGTCTAGTTATGTCCATTTTGGAAGTCAAGAAATGTCTCAAAGTTCGGTCAGCTGAGATTAAGGAGTTAGAATATTTTTGTTTAGTTCTCATTTGATGTATAATGTTGTAAAAGAGCAGAGAATCTTATAAGCATTTTAATACTTCA
>JAOQMS010042911.1:0-12796 GCA_027563885.1 Erythroxylum longipes
AACTGTAACTGAAGAAGATAAAGTTACATGTAAATACACTTGCTTTCCAAGGCACTATATTTACATAACTCCAACAATATTAGTAGGGGGTAATCCAATCATAAAATCTAAAGTAATTGTATCCCATTTCCACTCAAGAATGGGGAATTATTGTAATAATCCATAAGGTCTTTGGTGTTCAAGCTTTACTTGCTGACAATTTAGCACCTAAACACAATTTCCATAATATCCTTTTTCATTTCACTCTACCAATACATGCCTTTGAGATCATGATACATCTTGGTGGAGCCTGGATGAATGCTATAAGCCACAAAATGAACCTCCTCTATAATTTCCTTTCTTAAGTCATCAACATCAGGTACAAGTACTCTAGTACGTATCCTCAAAATACCATCACCATCAATAATAAAATCCTTAGCTTGATCCTCTTTAATCTTTTTTAACTATTTTACACATTTGAGGGTTTTTGGACTAGGTAGCCTTGACTCTCGCCAAAAAAATTGACCTAAATTTGAATTGTGCTGACAAACATTATGATCTTGATATCTTCTATTGCAATCCTTGGTCAACTAACTTGTGTAACTCTTTACTTAAGGTTCTCCTTACAAAGTTGATGTGAGGAAGACTACCGGAAGATTTTTTGCTTAGAGCATCAACTGTTACATTAGCTTTACTAGGGTGATACAAAATATAACAATCATAATCTTTTAAAAGCTTCATCCATCTTTATTGCCTCAGGTTTAGATATTTTTGCTAAAAAATGCATTTCAGACTTTTATAATTAGTATAGATCTCACAAATCGCACCATACAAATAATGTCTCCAAATCTTAAGTGCAAACACCATAGTTATCATTTCTAAGTCATGAGTAAGATGGTTCTGCCTATGCTTCTTTAGTTGTCAGGAAGCATAAGCCATTACTCGTCCAAATTGCATAAATGCACAAACCAAACCAACGCTAGAAGCATTGCAATATACTGTAAATCCATCCAATCCTGAAGGTAAGGTCAAAACTGGAGCTGATGTTAGCATGTCCTTATGCTACTGGAAACTATCCTCACATGCCTTTAGCCAAAAAAATTTAGCATTTTCTGAGTTAACTTAGTAAGGGTGCAGCTATTCAAGAGAAATCTTGGACAAATCTCTGATAATAGGCTGCTAAAACTAAGAAACTTTAAACCTCAATAAAAATGGTAGGTCTTGTCCATTCCATGACAGCTTTAATCTTTTCACAATCCACTTGGATGCCATCTTTAGATATCACGTGTCCTAAGAAAACTACATGATCTAACCAAAATTCACACTTAGAAAATTTAGTATACAACTGATGCTCCCTTAAAGTTTGCAAATTCATTCTTAGATGTATTGTATGTTCTTCTTCACTCTTATAATATACCAATATTTCATCGATGAATACAATGACAATCCATCCAGAAAAGTTCTAAACACCTTATTCATCAAATCCATAGAAGCTACAGGAGCATTAGTCAATCCAAAAGACATCACCAAAAATTCATAATGACCATACCTAGAACAAAAGGCAATTTTTGGAACATCTTCTCCTCTGATCCTCTATTAATGATAACCAGACCTTAAATCAGTCTTAAAGAAACATCTAGCCCTTTGAATTTGGTCAAACAAATAATTGATTTTTGGAAGTGGATACTTATTATTTATCATCACTTTATTTAATTCCCTGTAATCAGTAAAGATTTGGAGGCTACCATCATTCTTCTTTACAAATAATACTATTACACCCTACGAAGAATTACTACGTTTGATAAATCCCTTATCTAACAATTCTTGTAATTACTCCTTTGACTTTGTAGGAGCTATCCTATAAGTTGGAATCGAGAAAAGAGTTGTAACCGACACTACATCAATGCAGAATTTAATCTCCCTCTCTGGTGGCAAACCTGGCAACTCTTTAGGAAACACATTAGGAAATTCACATACAATTAGGACATCATCAACTGTATCTTTCTTTGTTAAAGTATCCCTCACTAAGGCCAAATACCCTTGATAACCTTATTGAAGCATCTTTTTAGCAATCATGGCAGATATAAGGTTTTGAGGAACTTACCTTTTACCACCTCTAAACCAAAATACATCATCATTAGGAATCCTAAAAATCACTAACTTTTCCTGACAATCTAAGGTAGCAAAGTGTTGTGAGAGCCAATTCATACCCAAAATCACATCAAAATCAATCACATCCTACAATACTAAATTAGACACTAATTCTCTACCCTCGATCAACATCAAACAAGAAGTAAAAATAATATTAGAATTCAAAGATTCAGCCAAAGGGGTGGCTACTAATAAAGGAGTTACTAATTTGGATGCTTACCAACTAATCCTTGACATAAACACAAGGGATATAAACAAATGGTTAGCACCTGGGTCAAATATAACTCTAGCATCAACATAACAAACTGATACAATACTTCCTACAACTGCATTAGAGGTCCGAGCATCTCGTTAGTGAACACCTGAGCCTGTCCTCCTCCTAACTGCTAAGAGGTTGAATATTAGACCATGTTTCTAGAGTCTAACTCGTGAGTCAAATGTCAGCGCAGCACTCTATAGGGTTCTTATAATGGAATCTCATTAGCCATCAAAGGTTCATCTTCATTCTCATAACATCCCAAAATTCCATAATTGAGCACTTGATATACGACAATCCATTCTTATGTTTATATCCTTATTCGTCACCCTGAACATATTACTCATTTTATCTCTTATTTCCATATCAAACCAAGTACATTTCAAGCTCCATTCAAGCCTAAATGTATCATAGGAAAGCATTGATAAGCCCACAATTTATAAATGTACATGATTTGGGACCAAAGACATAACTTTCACTATGAATGTTGGATCAAGGTCATTCAAGTACGGTTTTCAAGAGGACTTCGAGTTCTACAACTTTTATGAAGACCCTAAAGAGAGATTTTGCCGTGTAGAGGGTCAAAATTTTCACATTTATATAACTATCCCGAGAATGTCCGCCTAGCAGATATATGTCCCTCCAAACGGACATGAATTGAGCTAGAACACTGGAATTCCCGAGAAGATCTGCCTAGCGGACATTATGTCTGCCCAACGGACATTTTACGGGTCAATTTCCAGATTTCTAACTCCTACAACTTACCTATGACCCCTCTTATTCATATCTATCATTTCTAACTTATTTTCCTCATCATTTTCCTTCATTATCACTTTCATTTCAACTCAATATCATTTACATCTTAATCAACATCAATCCAAAAACATAACATTCAAACTTATGCACATTCATCAGAATTTCTGCACATGTTCAATCTCCCTTTTTCACCTTCATTTCATCTCTAACTTATCACACTAATTCTTCCCATTTCAAAACATCATAGTACTCATTTTCTGTTAACTTAAGTAAAGAAAAAGGCTATAAAGTGTCCAGCATGCACCCTGTGCAGCATCATTAACTTGTAAAAGGCATATCTCTTAACTTCGATATCCAAAAGTTACAAACGTTATATCAATAGAAAACTAAGAGAATAAACTACAACTTCCAAGAAGACATCCAAATCAACCTAGATTAATACAGTTTTTCCCTGAAGTCAGAACACATATGTTACCCCTATGAATGCTTGAAAATACAATGCAAAAACTTGGAAAGTCATAAGCAAAACATAAACATATTTCATTAACATCAAAAGAAAAGAGTTTTACAAAGCTTTAATGGGCATTTCAAGACCCAAATACATCATTGGTCTCATAATCCAAAAATACAAAATATATATAAACGAGTGTTACTTGAAATACGGCTAAAGCCTTGAGTTTCCTATACTAATGTAAATACAAAAAGTATGCAAACTTGGAGTGATGGCTTGACTCTCTATCACTCGATCTCTTGCTCTTCACTTGGAGATGTGGAGGAATGGGGGGTGAGTTTAAAAGCTCATGGGTAACAAGTTTATAGTGGAGAACAAGCACAACCATTGAAAATATTCATTGCCATTGTAGATTGCATTGAATCCATAAAACACGTATTTCTCAAATTCTCAAGCTTGTCAAACAATTCATCAACAACATAAGTCATGTATTTCTCAACTTTTCAAACAAATCATAAACATATAAGCAATCATAATGGTTTGGGTAGTCCATAAACATGAGGGAGTTCTTGCGAAGCTCTGATAAACATAAGGGAGTTCTTGCGAATCTCCAGTAAACATGAGGAAGTCTATGAAGGAGCTCCATGCCACTAGCGGACAGGCAAGAGAAGTCTTTAACATGGTCAACGTGCACGTGACATAACATAATGAACCACCACAAACCCATACAAACATGAATTTTATATCTTGTAAACATTTTGCACAAAAGGCACGTTTCAGAAATATGATTTCCATAAGCATGATATTTTTCAAATATAATTTCCATCATCATTTCATAAATCATCACCAAGATTCATGTACCAAACATGTAGCAATTGCTTAAATCATTTAATTAGCAATAAATGCAACATTTATAAAGCAATTGAAATCATTTAACTTTATTGATTTGGAAAAATACTCATGACTCATTAACTCAACTACAAACATGTAACCCACCTGAATTCCTTGCTTAAAAACTTGCTTAAAAATGCCCCTCCTTTTGTTCCTCTTACCACTTTTGATTCCCTTTTATATTGGCAAAAATCCAATTCAATAGGAATACAAATTGAGAATCCAAAAAACATATTCACTAAAAATTGATTCTAGAATACTTAAACCCGTGTATTTCCTAAGCTTTATGAACCAAAACCCTTCCAAAAATCCAAAGGATTAAAAATGGGCTTGCCTTGAATCTTCACCAAACAAAGAGATGTTTGGCTCAAATGGAAGCTCTTCTCTTCCTCTTTCTTTTTCTCTTCTTGAATACCCTTAAAATCACTCTTAAAAACTAAGAAAAGATGAAACCCTAACTTTGTCTTCTTTCTTTTCTCTTACTGACGAACTCTCTCTCACTTCTCTTTTCACGCTTTTCTCTTATTCTCTCCCTTCATTCACGTTTTTCTTCTTCTAATAACCAAGACAACATTTTTCTCTTCCAATTTTACCCTTAATGGGTGTTAAATGTCCACTTTACCCTTTTTTTAATGCTTTATGGCTTTTATACTTAAGTGACATGCCACAATTGCCCTTAATACATTCCTACTACTTTAATTTAACTAAACAGTGTAATAAAATCCTACTAATACTGTAATAATAATTTAAACTCCAATAATAATTCTATCATGACCTCATAATTTATTTAAATCATGCTTAACTCAACAACAAAAATTTAGGGGCCAACATCGAAGTTTTCCTAAAACTTCTAGTTCTAAACCTACCCCTAGGCTAGAATCTACCCTCAAACTTACCTTCTGATCCATGGCCCTGATGGCCCACAATCTGAGATTTACTTATGTACTACCCTGATGTTGAGGTTGGAACATAGGAATGTTGAGAAAACTATCTTTGAAATCCAAAATTAGGGCACTCTCTAGCAAAATGCCCAATCTAACCATATCGAAAGTAAGCACCTAGAGGAATATAACAAGGTCCTAAAGGGACTCTACCACAATTCTAACAAGCAATGCTTCTAGAGCGAGAACTACTATATCCAAAACTCTGCCCATTGCGACTACTACTCGCTCCAGATCTAAATCTAGTTGATCTTATTGGATCCCTATAACCATATCTATTGTCCTTATGCCCATATAAAACGTGACCTCGTTGAGACTGTCTATGTTGCTCTCCACTTACACTTATATGTAACATCAGTGATGGTGAACTATAACTTCCGGCTCCAAAATCACTAGTCTTGTAAAGATCAAGAATGGTGCCCTGCAAGATGTGTTGCCTCTCTATCTCTCTAGCCTCATCTATAACACCTTCCAAAGTTTGACCCCCTAAACAAAGTCCTACATACCCCTTAAACAAAGTCCTACATAAGTGGGACCCAAATTGATAATATAAAGCCCTACTATCCATCTCCGATCAGTCATATTCTCTATGTATCTCGTCAATTAATAAAACTCGGTATTATACTCCTTAACTGACCTATCACCTCTCCTAAGGTGTAATAATTGCCACCTATAAACATCTCTCTATGGTGGTGGGCAAAATCGTCTCATTAATCTCTGTATAAGCTCCTCTTAAGATAAGGTACTCATAATTAGCTAAATAACCTGGATAAACCAATCCAATGTAGCCGCCTGAACTGATAACTCAAAAATATGAATCCTTTATGAATCTATATATGCCATTCTGGTCCAAGACTCGATACCATTGAGAAAGTCCATGGCATCTCCTGTAAAATCGAAAGTAATCATACCAATCTTGGTATAGTGCAAGATAACTTTTGCATCTATCATACCCTGGCCTCTATTTTGAGCTATCTGCAACATTAACATGATAGTCTGATTTAGTTTATAATATTTTGTAATCCTACAATGCCAGTTGCTAAAGTTGCAGCATCTACACCTTGCGTTGTTGGCTCACTCTGAGCTTGAAAATCTGGCTGTCATATAGAGGCTTTAGGCCTACCCCTGTGCCTCGCTTTCTTGGGTGGTGAGGGAGCTATGGCCTCTTCAAGAATCGATTCTGTTTCGACTGCTCCTTCGACCTCACGAGTTCACTCTGAAGTTATTTTCCTCGTTATGATCAAAAAATAAGGAAAGTCTTTAGATACAATAAAAGTAATAAAAGTACTATGAAAGGATGGAAGTAAAAGCAATGATTTTAAACAAATATGATCATAATGCCACAGTAGTTCAAAGATAAATTTGACTCAATTCTAATCAACCTAAAAACTCAAATTTAAACTTAAGGATCTGATACTAACTTTGTCAGGACGCCAACATTGGGCCTGTAGGAAAATCCTGGTGCATGTATCATATACATGTGATGCAGAAAACAAAAAAATTTGTTTCGAGACAGTTGTGGTCTCGGGTATAAAAAATAGAGATCTATTTTAGCAATATCAACGTTGCGATCTCATCGGGACATATCTCGATCTCTATTGCTCTCCATATAATGGATCTCTATCCAAAACCATTTTACGAAATCTCCGAGTTACTCTTATACGTGTGACCCATTAGGCCCCCGGTTATGTTGTCCACTTGGATTAACACTTAATCCAAGTAAGTCATAAGCAACATCTAGCAATACATCATGACCCCCAATTGATCGGAAAGTAAGTAGTTTGACGAACGAACCTATGCTCTTCATGAACCATCTCATGAACCCTCCTATAGACAATTGCTGTGCAATTCATCCTTTCATCGTGCCATACCCCACTTGGTTATGAGTATAGGCAAAGCGTTAACTCTCACTAGATTGACTACGTTAAATCTAGCCCAAGTGATATCAGTTCTTTTCTCGGAACTCATTACTCTATATTCTTCATGACACATATATCATCTTTTGCTATCACAAAAATGGTGAATCCTTTATTGGCTACTCAATTACCTTTGAATACCTCAAGTTGTACCCAATCGTAACCTTATGAGTGACCTCTGCAAGGCAACAAGGAATGGAGTCAAAGCATAGAATCAATATCTAAGATATCCTTGAGTACCTCAAGTCTAAGGGTACTTGCACCATTGCTATGATAAGATTATCACTAACATTAGAATAGGACATCCATATGATAATGTTATGGTAGGTCATACAATATACTTACTACCTCTAGTAAGCATCCACATCTCAACTCTAAACATCTCATGTTTACAGTTTCTGTGATCCACTACTTGATGAAATCAAGGAGTTTGACATGTGCTAGTCTATCCGGATTAACGACGTCCAGTCTCATTAATCTTATGACTAGGGATAATTTAGATACTGACATAATTGCACATGATAGGAATCTCAATAGTATGATTTCCTTCATGCTATGTCATATATCATGGAATTCATTAATTTGTTTATAGAACAATATCAATTCATAAATAATAAACATCAAATTAATGAAATATGCTTTTCTTATTATTGAAAATAAAATTATACACAACTTTGTACAAAATGCATTAAAGGAGATTAACTTTAGGGCACTATTCTAACAAATCTCCCATTTGACCTAAAGCCAATTGCCTTGGTATCTAATACCATAGGCGAGTACATAAGAATCAAATATATTTTATGACAATGGCTTCGTCAACAGATCAACAATATTCTGCTCGGTGGGAATTCTCTCTATTTGTACATCACCTCAACTAATGATCTCCTTGATCAGATGATATTTGTAGAGTACGTGCTTGGACCGTTGATGAGACCTTGGTTCCTTCGCCTACACAATAGCCCCATTGTTGTCACAATACAACTGTATAGGCCCATCACTGCTAGGAACCACACCGAGTTTAGTAATGAACTTCTTAATCCAAGCTGCTTCCTTTACTGTGTCTAAAGCTGCAATGTACTCTTCCTTGGTCGTTGAATCAGTAGTCGTCTCCTATTTGGAACTCTTCCAACTGATCGCCCCGTCGTTTAGTGTGAATATATAACCTGATTAGGATTTGGAATCATCCTTATCATATTGAAAGTGGCACTACCTGCTCAGTTTTAGATTTCCATCTCCATATATCAAGAAAACATCCTTAGTCCTTCGTAAGTACTTGAGGATGTTCTTGATAACTACCCAGTGACCCTTACTAGGATCCAATTGGTATTTTCTCGTAACAATTAGAGTATATGATACATTAGGTCTTTTATATAACATAGCGTACATGATAGATACTAATGCAAATGCATATGGGATCATATTCATGTGCATCCTCTCATCTTATGTATTAGGGGATAGATTTCGAGAGTGTTATCCCAATAGTCATGGAAAGATACCCTCTCTTAGACTACTCCATGCTAAACCTCTTTAGCATTTTGTCTATATGCATTTATTGTGAAACACCAAGCAACCTTTTTTATCTATCTCTATAGATCTTTATCCTGAGGATATAAGTTGCTTCGTTGATATCTTTCATGGAAAATTGTTTGCACAACCAAATCTTCATAGATTGTAGCATAGAGACATCATTTCCTAGTAATAATATGTCATCTATATAGCATAAGGAATATGATTGCACTCCCATTAACCTTCTTATACACACAGGGTTCATCTGGATTTTGTGAGAAACCAAACACTTTGATTATCTCATCAAAGTGGATATTCCAACTCCTGGATGTTTGTTTCAATCCATAGATGGATTTTTGAAGCTTGCATACCTTTTTTCCATCATAGGAGATGAAGCCTTCTGGTTGTGTCATATACACATCCTTGGTTAGATTTCCATTTAGGAAAGTTGTCTTCACATCCATTTTCCATATCTTATAATCATAATGAGCGGAAATGGCTAGGAGTATCCTAATAGATTTGAGCATTGCTACTGGGCTAAAGGTGTCGTCATAGTCTATTCCTTTTCTTTGACCAAAACCTTTGGCCATAATCCTTGCTTTATAGGCAATCATATAACCATCCATGTCAGTTTTCTTTTTGAAAACCCATTTGCACCCTATGGGTTTTATTCCTTCGAGTGTCTCAACCAATGTCCATACTTGGTTTTCATACATGTAAACCATTTCTGCTTCATGGCGCTAAGCCATTTCTCAGAATCTGAACTCTAAAGAACCTCTTCATAGGTAGTAGGCTCATTATCTTCTATAAGCAAAACATCATTATGTTCAATCATGAGAAATCCATATCTCTCGGGAACAGAGCGTATCTTATGTGACCTACGAACTTCCTGTGTTGAAGAAGGTTGAACTGTTACTTAATCTGTATGAGTCACAGTCTCAGGTTTAGGCAGTTGATTCGTATCTGTTCAAGCATTTTGAACTTCTTTAGGTTCAATTTTGCTCCTACTGTCTTCTTTTAAAAGAAACTCTTTCTTTAAAAAGACAGCATGCTTTGAAACAAACACTTTTTGTTCCTCCATATGGTAAAATTGATATCCTATTGTTTCTTTAGGATATCCTACGAACAAACACTTTCCAGACTTTGCGTCAAGCTTATCTGACTGTATTCGTTTCACATAAGCCAAATAGCCCCAAACTTTCAAATGAGAAAGATAGGGTTTTTTATTAGTCCACATCTCATATAGAGTAACATCAACTGCCTTTGACGGAACTCTATTTAGCAATAAACAGTTGTCTCGAGTGCATATCCCCAAAACAATTTTAGTGAATTTGCAAAGCCCATCATCGACCGTATAATGTCCAACAAGGTTTGGTTTCTCCTTTTGGCTACACCGTTGTGTTATGGTGTGTAAGGTGGAGTCCATTGAGATAAAATCCCCTCATCTATAGGATAATCTAAAAATTCTTAGTCTAAGTATTCCCCACCTCAATCGGATCGTAGTGTCTTGATGCCTTTCCCAAGTTGGTTTTCTACTTCATTTCTGAATTGTTTGAACTTTTTAAATGCATTAGATTTGTATCTCATAAGATACAGATAACCATATCGAGAATAGTCATCGATAAAGGTAATGAAGTAAAGAAAACCACTTCTAGCATGGATGGACATCGGACCACATACATCTAAAGGTATTAGGTCTAATACTCTAGTAGCTCGTTTACCTTTTTCTTTAAAGGGTAACTTAGTCATCTTGCCTAATAAATAAGATTCACACATGTTATATGATTCATAATCAAATGACCCTAAACTACCACTCTTGTAGAGCTTAGCTATGCGTCTCTCATTTATATGGCCAAGGCGACAATGCCATAAGTAAGTTGATTTTAAATTATCTCGTTTATGTCTTTTTGTGTCATTCAAATTCATAATTGGATGCGACATATATAATATGTAAATTACATTGCATAATGTCCCAGTACCATAAAGCATTCCATTCAAACTAATAGAATAACCATTGCTATTGAAATTTAAATGGAAACTAGCTTTATTTAAAGAAGAAACAGATAATATGTTCTTTATTAAAACAGGTAAAAAATAAAAATCATCCAGTTTAATTACAAGCCCACTAGAGAGTGACAAAAAATAAGTGCCTACGACTAATGCAGTAACTCTTGCTCCATTGCCCATACGCAGGTCCAGTTCTCCCTTCATGGGCTGTCTACTATCCCTGAGGCTCTGCATATCATTATATATATGTAAGCTATAATCAGTATCTAATACCTATATGTTATGATCAGAAACAGTATTAACCTCAATAACAAACATACCTGAAGGAGTCGGGGCATCTGATGCCTACTTGTTCTTCAAAGAGTCTAGATAGACTTTACAGTTTTGCTTCTATTGGCCAGTCTTGTCACAATGGAAGTAAGTTCCTTTCGGCACAGTCTCTTTGAGTTTCTTGTTGGCTGCACTTCCTTTTGGTTTCTTGGACCTTTTCTGATTTAGGTTCTTTTTTCTTAAACCAAAAGAAGAAAAGTTTACCACTAGCACTGGCTTGTTATCCTTCTTGATAGCTTGCTCTACTTTCTTGAGCAAATTGATCAACTCAGGGATTGTCGTGAAGATTTGGTTCATCTAATAGTTCAACATAAACTGTGAATAACTATTAGACAATCCAACCAGAATTAAGTCAATATTTAATTCATAGTCTATAACAAAACCTAAGGTGGCCAACCTCTTAATGTAACCATTCATCTTGAGTGCATACTACACTGTGGATGTCTACGGAGTCATCTTAGTCGTGAAAAGCAGCCTCGAGGTCTCGAACCTTTCAGACTGAGCTTGCTCATTAAAAAGCTCTCTAAGATGAAACACTATGGTATTAACATCCATAGACTTATGCTGCTTCTACAGCTCTGGTTACATAGAGGTTAGCATAATGCAATTAGCCAAGTCACTATCTTTGAGATGCTTACAATATGCTTTCTGATCCTTATCAGAAGCATCAGTAGTAGGGGGATCAGGAAGTGGACCGTCTAGGACATAGCCTAGCTCCTCAGATCTGAGAACAATTCTCATATTTCTCATCCAATCAAGAAAATTAGGTCCAATCAATTTATTAGAATCTATAAGTGAGCGCAGATTCACACTAGAAGACATCTTCAATCAACCTAAATGTGAAGAGAGAAGAATGTTAGAATATAAAAACATGCATGATTATAAGGACTTGCATGACATGCATATAACTCCCACTAGTTTCAAAGAATCCATAGCCCTCACTACCAATCCAAGAAAAATTATGACAAAGTGTCTTAGTGGGTCAATTCCCAACATTACCAAGAATGACCTTGGATTTACCTAATAAGCCACCTTAGGTCAATCAGTAGGTATTGGTCATATCAATTGCATCATAGCTGCAACTAATATCTAGTGTTATATGCACATGCATTGGGTTATCAACTCTTGATGCGCATACTTTTAATGTACGTTACCCAATTACGCCTCTGTCTATGTTACCCTTGAGTTTACTCAACCAATCAATGCTTCTAGTGAAAACCAACCAATTAATTCGAAAATCTTATTTCTGTGGTTTGAACATATCTATAATGAGCGAGCTTGAGTTTACCCAACAACCCTAACTCTAAAAGAATGATAGTTCTCCCTATATTAATGGAAGGTGTTAGTTTTCATATTATGTGTGAGGAATTTCACATTCTGGTCTCATCTAAGTCGTAGGATTATAGTCACAGTGACTATGTGGTATGATTTAAGATGTTTCATCAATCACATTGAATCTATATCCATAACCATCCATCATCCCTATTGGCCCCGAAATATTTTTGTTGAGTTAAGCGTGATATTTTATGGAATTTGAATTTTGTCCTTAGAATGAATGGAGTTGTTAAGCATGATTTAAATAAATTATGAGGTCATAATAGATTTATTATTG
>JAOQMS010042912.1:0-12795 GCA_027563885.1 Erythroxylum longipes
TGCCTAGCGAGCTTGGCGCTGGGCTGTTTTGCCCACCGAAGGTGCACCAGGGTGCTGTTTTTCCCACCGAAAGTGCCTAACGACTGTACCTACGGCCTGTTTTGCCCACCGAAGGAGCACCGAGGTGTTGTTTTTCCCACCGAAGATGCCTAGCGACCAAGTCAACGAGCTATTTTGGACACCAAAGGTGCACCAAGGAGTTTTTTTCCCACCAAAGTTTCTTAGCGACCTTGCCGATTGGCTATTTTGCCCATCAAAGGTGCACTAGGGTGCTGTTTTTCCCACTGAAAGTGCCTAGCGACGGTGCCAACGGACTGTTTTGCCCACCGAAGCAGCACCGAGGTGTTGTTTTTCCCACCGAAGATGCCTAGCGACCGAGTCAACGGGCTATTTTGGACACCAAAGGTGCACCAAGGTGTTGTTTTTCCCACCGAAGTTTCCTAGTGACCGTGCCGACGAGCTATTTTGCCCACCGAAGGTGCACCAAGGAGTTGTTTTTCCCCCTAAAGGTGCCGAGTAACTGTGTTGACGGGCTGTTTTGCCCACTGAAGGTGCACCAAGGTGCTGTTTTTCCTACCGAATGTGCCTAGCGACTGTGTTAACGGGCTATTTTGGACACTGAAGGTGCTCCAAGGTGCTATTTTTCCTGCCGAAGGTGCCTAGCGACCATGCCAAAGGGTTGTTTTGCCCACCGAAGGTGCACCAAGGTGCTGTTTTTCCCCCCGAAGGTGTCTAGCGACCGTGCCGACTGGCTATCTTGCCCACCGAACGTGAGCCAACATGTTATTTTGCCCTCCGAAGTTGCCCTGGGTGTTTTCCCACTAAAGGTGCCTTGTGACCGTGCCAATGGCCTGTTTTGCCCACCGAAGGTGCACCAAGGAGTTGTTTTTCCCACCAAAGTTTCCTAGCGACTGTGCCGATGGGCTATTTTGCCCATCGAAGGTGCACCAAGGTACTGTGTTTCCCACCGAATGTGCCTAGCGACAGTGTCAACGGGCTATTTTGGACACCGAAGGTGAACCAAGTTGTTGTTTTTCCCACCGACGGTGCCTAGCGACCATGCCAAAGGGTTGTTTTGCCCACTGAAGGTGCACCAAGGTGTTGTTTTTCCCACCGAAGGGGCCTAGCGACCGTGCCAACGAGTTGTTTTGCCTACCAAAGGTGCACTAACGTGCTATTTTTCCCACCGAAGATGCGTAGCAACCCTGTCAATGGGCAGTTTTGCCCGTAGAAGGTTCACCAAGGTGTTGTTTTTCCCACCGAAGGTGTCTAGCGACCGTGCCGACTGGCTGTTTTGCCCACTGAACGTGAACCGTGTTATTTTGCCCTCCGAAGTTGCCCAACAGAATGTTTTTCCCACTGAAGATGCCTGGAGATTGTACCAACGGGATGTTTTGCCCACCGAAGGTGCACCAAGGAGTTGTTTTCCGACCAAAGTTTCCAAGCAACCATGCCGTCGGGCTATTTTGCCCACCAAAGGTGCACCAAGGAGCTGTTTTTCCCCCTAAAGGTGCCTAGCGATCGTGTCGACGGGCTGTTTTGCCCACCAAAGGTGCACCAAGGTGCTGTTTTTCCCAACCGAAGGTGCCTAGCGACCATGTCAATGAGCTATTTTGCCCACCGAAGGGGGACCAAGTTGTTGTTTTCCCACCGAAGGTGCCTAGCGACTGTGCCAACCGGTTGTTTTGCCCACCGATGGTGCACCAAGGTGTTTTTTTTCCCACTGAAGGTGCCTAGCGACCGTGCCAACAGGATGTTTTGCCCACCGAAGGTGCTCCAAGGTGTTGTTTTTCCCACCAAAGGTGCCCAGCGACTGTGCCAATGGGTTATTTTGCCCACCAAAAGTGCCTAGCAACCTTGCCAATGGGTTGTTTTGCCGACTGAAGGTGCACCAAGGTGTTGTTTTTCCCACCGAAGATGCCTAGCGACCCTGTCAATGGGCAGTTTTGCCCACAGAAGGTGCACCAAGGTGTTGTTTTTCCCACCGAACGTGTCTAGCGACCTTGCCGACAGGCTGCTTTGCCCACCGAATGTGAACCAACGTGTTATTTTGGCCACCGAAGTTGCCCAACGGGATGTTTTTCCCACCGAAGGTGCCTTGCGATCGTGCCAACAGGCTGCTTTGCCCAACGAAGGTACTGTTTTTCCCACCGAAGGTGCCTTGTGACCATGTCAAAGGGTTGTTTTGCCAACTGAAGGTGCACGAAGGTGCTGTTTTTCCCACCGAAGGTGCCTAGCGACCGTGCTGACGGGCTATTTTGCCCACCGAAGCTACACCAAGGTATTGTTTTTCCCACCGAAGGGGCCTAGCGACCGTGCCAACTGGTTGTTTTGCCCACCAAAGTTGCACCAACGTGCTGTTTTTCCCACCAAAGATGCCTAGCAACCCTTTGCACGAGCAGTTTTGCCCACAGAAGGTTCACCAAGGTGTTGTTTTTCCCACCGAAGTTGTCTAGCGACCGTGTCGACGGGCTGTTTTCCCACCGAACACGAACCAACGCGTTATTTTGCCCACCAAAGTTGCCCAACGGAATGTTTTTCCCACCGAAGGTGCCTTGCGATCGTGCCAACGGGCTGTTTTGCCCACCAAAGGTGCACCAAGGACTTTTTTTCCCACCAAAGTTTCCTAGCGACCGTGCCGACAGGCTGTTTTGCCACCGAAGGTACCCAGCGACTGTACCAACGGGTTGTTTTGCCCAACAAAGGTGCACGAAGGTGCTGTTTTTCCCATCGAAAGTGCCTAGCAACCGTGCCAACGGGCTGTTTTGCCCACCAAATGTGCACCAAGGTGTTGTTTTTCCCACCGAAGGTGCCTAGCGACCCTATCAACAGGCTGTTTTGCCAACCGAAGGTGCACACAGGTGCTATTTTCCCACCAAAGGAGCCCATCGACAATGCCGACGGGCTGTTTTGCCTACCAAAGGTTCACCAAAGTGCTATTTTTGCCACCAAAGGTGCCCAATGGGCTGTTTTTTCCCCCCCGAATGTGCCTAGCGACCTTACCAAGGGGTTGTTTTGCCCACCGAAGGTGTAACAAGGTGTTGTTTTTCCCACCAAAGGTGCCTAGCTACCGTGCCGATGGGCTATTTTGCCCACCGAATGTGCACCAACGTACTGTTTTTCCCACCGAAGGTGCCTAGTGATCGTGCCAACGGGCTGTTTTTTCCACTGAAGGTGCACTAAGGTGCTGTTTTTCCCACCAAAAGTGCCTAACGATCGTGTGGACGGGGTGTTTTGCCCACCGAAGCTGCTCCAAAGAGCTGTTTTCCCACCGAAGGAGCCTAGCAACCTTGCCGACGAGCTATTTTACCCACCGAAGGTGCACCAACTTGCTATTTTTCCCACCGAAGGTGCCTAGCGACCGTGCTGAAGGTGCCTAGCGACCGTCCCAACGGGATGTTTTGCCCATTTATGGTGCACAAAGGTGCTATTTTTCCCAGTGAAGGTGCCTAGCAACTATGCCGCTGGGCTGTTTTGCCCACCGAAGGTGCACCAAGCTGCAGTTTTTCCAACCGAAGGTGCCTAGCGACCGTGCCAATGGGTTGTTTTGCCCACTAAAGGTGCACCAAGGTACTGTTTTTCCCAGCAAAGGTGCCTAGTGACCTTGACGACGGGCTGTTTTGGCCACCGAAGGTGCACCAACATGTTGTTTTGCCCACCAAAGGTGCACCAAGGTGCTGTTTTTCCCACTAAAGGGGCCTAGCGACCGTGCCGACGAGCTATTTTGCCCACCCAAGGTGCACCAACATGATGTTTTTCCCACCAAAGGTGCCTAGCGACAGTACCAACGGGTTGTTTTGCCCACCGAAGTTGCGCCAAGGTGTTGTCTTTCTCGCCGAAGATGCCTAGCGACCCTGTCAACCTGCAGTTTTGCCCACAAAAGGTGCACCAAGGTGCTGTTTTTCCATCAGAAGGTGCCTAGCGACCATGCCGATTGGCTGTTTTGCCCACCGAACGTGAACTAAAGTGTTGTTTTGCCCACCGAAGCTACCCAACGGGATGTTTTCCCACCGAAGGTGCCTTGCGACTGTGCCAACGGGCTGTTTTGCCCACCGAAGGTGCACCAAGGTGTTCTTTTTCCCACCCAAGGTTCCTAGCAACCATGCCGACGGGCTATTTTGCCCACTGAAGGTTTACCAATGAGCTGTTTTCCCATCGAACGTGCCAAGTGACCATGCCAACGGGTTGTTTTGCCCACCAAAGGTGCACCAAGGTGCTGTTTTTCCCACCGAAGATGCCTAGCAACCCTATCAACGGGCAGTTTTACCCATAGAAGGTTCACCATGGTGCTGTTTTTCTCACCGAAGGTGTCTAGCGACCGTGCCGACGAGCTGTTTTGCCCACCGAACGTGAACCAATGTGTTATTTTGCCCTCCGAAGTTGCCCAACGGGATGTTTTTCCCACCGAAGGTGCCTTGCGACCGTGCCAATGGGCTGTTTTGCCCACTGAAGTTACACCAAGGAGTTTTTTTCCCACCAAAGTTTCCTAGCGCCTGTGCCGACGGGCTATTTTGCCCACCGAAGGTGCACCAAGGAGCTGTTTTTCTTCCTAAAGGTGCCTAGCGACTGTGTCGACGGGCTGTTTTGCCCACCTAAGGTGCTGTTTTTCCCACCAAAAGTGCCTAGCGACCGTACCTACGGGCTGTTTTTCTTGCCGAAGGTGTATATATATATATATATGACAGAAGGTGCACCAAGGTGCTGTTTTTACCACTGAAGGTGCCTAGCGACAGTGCCAACAGGCTATTTTGCCAACCCAAGAAGCACCAACGTGTTGTTTTTGCCACCGAAGGTGCCTAGCGACCGTTCAAATGGGCTGTTTTGCCCACCGAAGTTGCACCAAGGTGCTGTTTTTCCCACCCAAGATGCCTAGTTTTGCCCACAAAAGAAGCACCAAGGTGTTGTTTTTCCCACCGAAGGAGCCTAGCGACCATGTCAACAGGCTCTTTTGCCCACCGTAGGTGCATCAAAGTGTTGTTTTCCCACCAAAGGTGGCCAGCGACAGTGCCGACGGGCTATTTTGCCCACCAAACGTGCCTAGTGACCGTGTCGACGACAGTTTTGCTCTCAGAAGGTGCACCAAGGTGCTGTTTTTCCCACCGAAGGTGCCTAGCGACCTTGCCGACAGGCTGTTTTGCCCACCGAAGATGCACCAAGGTGTTGTTTTTTCCACCTGTTTTGCCACCGAAGGTGCACAAAGGTGCTGTTTTTTCCACCCAAGGTGCCTAGCGACTATGCTGACTAGCTGTTTTGCCACCGAAGGTTCACCAAGGTGTTGTTTTTCCCACCGATGGTGCCTAGCGACCGTGTCAACGAGCTGTTTTGCCCACCGAAGGTGCACCAAGGTATTGTTTTTCCCACCGAAGCTGCATGTCCCATCGAAGGTGCCTAGCGACCTTGCCAAGGTGTTGTTTTCCCACCGAAGGTGTACCAAGGTGTAGTTTTTCCCACTAAAGGGGCCTAGCGACCGTGCCGACGGGCTGTTTTACCTACCGAAGGTGCACCAAGGTGATGTTTTCTCGAACCGATGGAGCCTAGCGACCGTGTCAATGAGCTGTTTTGCCCACCGAAGGTGCACCAAGGTGTTGTTTTTCCCACAGAAGATGTCTAGCGACCGTGCCAACTGGTTGTTTCACCCACCGATGGTGCATCAAGGTGTTATTTTTCCCATTGAAGGTGCCTAGCGACCGTGCCAACAGGATGTTTTGCCCACTGAAGGTGCACCAAGGTGTTGTTTTCCCAACAAAGGGCTATTTTGCCCATCGAAAGTGCCTAGCGACCGAGGCAACGGGCTGTTTTGTCGACCGAAGGTGCACCAAGGTGCTGTTTTACCCACCAAAGATGCCTTGCGACCCTGTCAACGGGCAATTTTGCTCACAGAAGGTGCACCAAGGTGCTGTTTTTCCCACCGAAAGTGTCTAGCAACCGTGCCAACTGGCTACTTTGCCCACCGAACGTGAACCAACGTGTTATTTTGCCCACTGAAGTTGCCCAACAGGATGTTTTTCCCACCGAAGGTGCCTTGCGACCGTGCCAACGGGCTGTTTTGCCAACCGAAGGTGCACCAAGGTGTTCTTTTTCCCACCAAAGGTTCCTAGCGACCGTGCCGACGGGCTATTTTGCCCACCGAAGGTTCACTAACGTGCTGTTTTTCCCACCGAAGGTGCCAAGCGACCGTGCCAATGGGTTGTTTTGCCCACCAAAGGTGCACCAAGGTGCTGTTTTTCCCACCGAAGATGCCTAGCAACCCTGTCAACGGGCAGTTTTACCCACAGAATGTTCACCAAGGTGTTGTTTTTCTCATTGAAGGTGCCTAGCAACCGTGCCAATGGGATGTTTTGCCCACCGAAGGTATACCGAGGTGTTGTTTTCCCAACAAAGGTGCTTATCAATCTTGCCAGCGGGCTATTTTGCCCACCGAAAGTACCTAGCGACCGGGGTAACGGGCTATTTTTTTGACCGAAGGTGCACCAAGGTGTTGTTTTTCCCACCGAAGATGCCTTGCAACCCTTTCAACGGGCAATTTTGCCCACAGAAGGTGCACCAAGGTGCTGTTTTTCCCACCGAACGTGTCTAGCGATCGTGCCAACAGGCTGCTTTGCCCACCGAATGTGAACCAACGTGTTATTTTGCCTACCGAAGTTGCCCAACGGGATGTTTTTCCCGCCAAAGGTGCTTTGAGACCATTCCAAGGGGCTGTTTTACCCACCAAAGTTGCACCAAAGTGTTGTTTTTCCCACCAAAGGCTCCTACCGACCTTGCCAAAGGGCTATTTTGCCCACCGAAGGTGCACCAGGGTGCTGTTTTTCCCACCAAAGGTGCCTAGCGACCGTGTCGAGGGGCTGTTTTGCCTACCGAAGATGCACTAAGGTGCTCTTTTTCCCACCGAAGGTGCCTAATGACAGTGCCAACGAGCTGTTTTGCCCACCAAAGGTGCACCAAGGTACTATTTTTCCTACCGACTGTGCCTAGCGACCGTCAACGTGCTGTTTTGCCCACCGAAGGTGCACCAAGGTGTTGTTTTCCCCACCGAAGGTACACCAAGATGTCGTTTTTCCCACCGAAGGTGCCTTGCAACTGCACCGATAGGTTGTTTTGCCCACCAAAGGTGCACCAAGGTGCTGTTTTTCCCACCAAAAGTGCCTAGCGACCGTGCCGACTAGCTGTTTTGCCACTGAAGGTGCACCAAGGTGCTGCTTTAACCACCGAGGGTGCCTAGCGACCGTGTCAATGTGCTGTTTTGCCCACTGATGGTGCACCAAGGTGTTGTTTTTCCCACTGATGGTGCCTAGTAACCGTGCCGATAGGATATTTTGCCCACTGAAGCTGTTCCAAGGTGCTGTTTTTTCCATTGAAGGTGCCTAGCGACCATGCCAAGGGGCTGTTTTCCCACTGAAGGTGCACCAAGGTGTTGTTTTTCCAACCAAAGAAGCCTAGCGACCATGCTGACGAGCTATTTTGCCAACCAAGGTGCACCAACGTGTTGTTTTTCCCACCGAAGGTGCCTAACAATCGTGCCAACGTGCTGTTTTGCCCATCAAAGGTGTACCAAGGTTCTGTTTTTCCCACAAAAGGTGCCTAATGACTGTGTCAATGAGCTGTTTTGCCCACCGAACGTGCACCAAGGTGTTGTTTCTCCCACCGAAGGTGCCTAGCGACCGTGTCAATGGGTTATTTTGCCCACCGAAGGTGCACCAAGGTGCTGTTTTTCCCATCGAAGGTGCCTAGCGACCGTGCCAACCGGTTGTTTTGCACACCGATGGTGCACCAAGGCGCTGTTTTTCCCACCAAACGTGCCTAGCGGCAGTTCCAACGGGCTATTTTGCCCACCAAAAGTGCCTAGCGATCGCACTAACGAGCTGTTTTGCCGACTGAAGGTGCACTAAGGTGCTGTTTTTCCCACCGAAGATGCCTAGCGACCCTATCAACGGGCAGTTTTGCCCACAGAAGGTGCACCAACGTGCTGTTTTTCCCACTGAAGGTGTCTAGCGACCGTTCCAACCGGCTGTTTTGCCCACCGAACGTGAACCAACTTGTTATTTTGCCCAACGAAGTTGCCCAACGGGATTTTTTCCCACCAAAGGTGCCTAGCGACTGTGCCGCTGGGATGTTTTGCCTATCGAAGGTGCACCAAACTGCGGTTTTTCCAACCGAAGGTGCCTAGCGACCGTGCCAATGGGCTGTTTTCCCCACTAAAGGTGCACCAAGGTACTGTTTTTCCCAGCAAAGGTGCCTAGTGACTGTGGCGACGGGCTGTTTTGGCCACCGAAGGTGCACCAACATGTTTTGCCCACCGAAGGTGCACCAAGGTGCTATTTTTCCCACCAAAAGTGCCTAGCGGTCGTACCTACAGGCTGTTTTCCTACCGAAGGTGCACCATTGTGCTGCTTTTCTAGCCGAAGGTGCCTAGCGACCTTGCCAAAGGGTTGTTTTGGCCAACGAAGGTGCACCAAGGTGCTGTTTTTCCAACCAAAGGTGCATAGTGACCGTGTCGACTAGCTATTTTGCCACCGAAGGTGCACCAAGGTGTTGTTTTTCCCACCGAAGGTACCTACCAACTGTGTCAACGAGCTGTTTTGCCTACCGAAGGTGCACAAAGGTGTTGTTTTTCCCACTGAAGGTGCCTAGCGACCGTGTTGACAGGAAATTTTGGCCACCGAAGCTGCACCAACATGCTATTTATCCCATCGAAGGTGCTTAGCGACCGTGCCAAGTGGTTGTTTTCCCACCGAAGGTGCACCAAGGTGTTTTTCCCACTAAAGGGGCCTAGCGAACGTACCGGCGAGCTATTTTTCCCACCGAAGGTGCATCAACGTGCTGTTTTTCCCAACGGAAGGTGCCTAGAGACCGTGTCAGTGAGCTGTTTTGCCCACCGAAGGTGCACCAAGGTGTTGTTTTTCCTACCGAAGGTGCCTAGCGACCGTGCCAACCAGCTATTTTTCCCACCGATGGTCCACCAAGGTGTTGTTTTTACCACCGAAGCTATCTAGTGACTGTGCCAATGGGATGTTTTGCCCACCGAAGGTGCACTAAGGTGTTGTTTTCCCACCAAAGGTGCCCAGCGACCGTGCCAACGGGCTATTTTGCCCACCGAAAGTGCCTAGCGATCATGCCAACGGACTGTTTTGCCAATCGAAGGTGCACTTTCCCACCAAAGATTCCTAGCAACCCTGTCAACGGGCAGTTTTGCCCATAGAAGGTGCACCAAGGTGCTATTTTGCCCACCGAATGTGAACCAATGTGTTATTTTGCCCACTTAAGTTGCCCAACGGGATGTTTTTCCCACCCAAGGTCGCAAGACGGGCTGTTTTGCCCACTGAAGGTGCGCCAAGGTGTTGTTTTTCTGACCAAAGGTTCCTAGCGACCATGCCAATGGGTTATTTTGCCCTTCGGTGTGTTTCGCACCGAAGGTGCACCAAGGTGCTGTTTTTCACACCGAAAGTGCCTAGCGGCCGTACCTACGGGCTGTTTTGCCCACCGAAGGTTCACCAAGGTGCTGTTTTTCCCACGAAAGGTGCCTAGCGACTGTGCAGATGGGCTGTTTTGCCTACTGAAGGTGCACCAACGCGCCGCTTTGCCCATCGAAGTTGCCTAAGGTGTTGTTTTTCCAACCGAAGGTGCCTAGCGACCGTGCCAACGGGCTGTTTTGCCCAACGAAGGTGCACCATGGTGCTGTTTTTCCACCGAAAGTGCCTAACGACTGTGTCAACGGGTTGTTTTGCCCACCGAAGGTGCACCAAGGTGCTGTTTTTCTCACCGAAGGTGCCTAGCAAACCTATCAACAGGCTATTTTGCCCACCGAAGGTGCACCAAGGTGTTATTTTCCCACCGAAGGAGCACATCGACAATGCCGACGAGTTGTTTTGCC
The DNA here is from genome assembly GCA_027563885.1 of Erythroxylum longipes. Lineage (NCBI taxonomy): Eukaryota > Viridiplantae > Streptophyta > Magnoliopsida > Malpighiales > Erythroxylaceae > Erythroxylum > Erythroxylum longipes. The sequence continues at coordinate 9,869 of JAOQMS010042912.1, forward strand.
CGCCGAAGGTGCACCAAGCTGCGGTTTTTCCCACCGAAGGTGCCTAGCGACCATGCCAACGGGCTGTTTTGCCCACCGAAAGTGCACCAAGGTATTGTTTTTCCCAGCAAAGGTGCCTAGCGACCGTGCCGACGGGCTGTTTTGGCCACCAAAGGTGCACCACCATGTTGTTTTGCCCACCGAAGGTGCACCAAGGTGCTGTTTTTCCCACTGAAGGTGCCTGGCGACCGTGCCAACGGGATATTTTGGCCACCCAAGTAGCACCAACGTGCTGTTTTTCCCACCCAAGGTGCCTAGTGACCGTACCAACGGGCTGTTTTGCCCACCGAAGTTGCACCAGGGTGCTGTTTTTTCCACCGAAGATGCTTAGCGACCCTGTCAACGGGCAGTTTTACCCACCGAAGGTGCACCAAGGTGCTGTTTTTCCCGCCGAAGATGCCTAGCGACCATGTCAACGGGCAGTTTTGCCTACAGAAGGTGCACCAAGGTGCTGTTTTTCCCACCGAAGGTGTCCAGTAACCGTGCCGACGGGTTATTTTTCCCACCGAACGTGAACCAACGTGTTGTTTTGCCCACCGAAGCTGCCCAACGGGATGTTTTCCCACCTAAGGTGGCTTGCGACTGTGCCAAAGGCTGTTTTGCCCACCGAAGGTGCACCAAGGTTTTGTTTTTCCCACCAAAGGTTCCTAGCGACCGTACCGACGGGGTATTTTGCCAACCCTAGGTGCACCAACGTGCTGTTTTTCCCACCGAAGGTGCCAAGCGACCGTGCCAACGGGTTGTTTTGCCTACCAAAGGTGCACCAACGTGCTATTTTTCCCACCTAAGAGGCCTAGCAACCCTGTCAACGGGCAGTTTTACCCACAGAAGGTTCACCAAGGTGTTGTTTTTCCCGTCGAAGGTGTCTAGTGATCGTGCCGACGGACTATTTTGCCCAACGAACATGAACCAACGTGTTATTTTGCCCTCCGAAGTTGCCCAACGTGGCGTTTTTCCCACCGAAGGTGCCTTACGACCGTGCCAAGGGGCTGTTTTCCCCACCAAAGGTGCACCAAGGAGTTGTTTTTCCCACCAAAGTTTCCTAGCCACGGTGCCGACGGGCTATTTTGCCCACCGAAGGTGCACCAAGGAGCTGTTTTTCCCCCTAAAGGAGCCTAGTGACCGTGTCGACTAGCTGTTTTGCCCACCTAAGGTGCACAAAGGTGCTGTTTTTCCCACCGAATGTGCCAAGCGGCCGTAACTACGGGCTGTTTTGCCCTCTGAATTTGCACCAACGTACTATTTTTTCCGCCGAAGGTGCCTAGCAATCATGGAAACGGGTTGTTTTGCCCACTGAAGGTGCACCAAGGTGTTGTTTTTCCTTACAAAGGTGCCTAGCGACCGTGCTAACGGGCTATTTTGCCCACCGAAGCTGCACCAAAGAGCTGTTTACCCACCGAAGGTGCCTAACAACCCTACCGATGAGCTATTTTACCCACCGAAGGTGCACCAACTTGCTATTTTTCCCCCGAAGGAGCCTAGCGACCGTGCCGATGGGCTGTTTTGCCATCGAGGGTGCACCAATGTGCTGTTTTTTTCCAACGAAGGTGCCTAAGGACCGTGGCAACGGGCTGTTTTGCCCATCGATGGTGCACCAAGGTGCTGTTTTTCCCACCAAGGTGCCTACCGCCAGTGCCGACGTGCTGTTTTGCCCATCGAAAGTGCACCAATGTGTTGTTCTTCCCACCGATGGTGCCTAGCCACTGTGCCTACGGGCTGTTTTGCCCCCAGAAGGTGCACCAAGGTGCTATTTTTCCCATCGAACTTGCCTTGTGACTGTGTCGATGGGCTATTTTGCCCACCAAGATGCTGTTTTTCCCAGTGAAGGTGCCTAGCGACTGTGCTAACGGGCTGTTTTGCCCACCGAAGGTGCACCAAGCTGCAGTTTTTCCAACTGAAGGTGCCTAGCAACCGTGCCAACGGGCTATTTTGCCCACCGAAGGTGCACCAAGGTACTGTTTTTCCCATTAAAGGTGCCTAGCGACCATGACGACGAGCTGTTTTGGCCACCGAAGGTGCACCAACATCTTGTTTTGCCCACCGAAGGTGCACCAAGGTGCTGTTTTTCCCACTAAAGGTGCCTAGCCACCGTGCTGACAAGCTATTTTGCCTACCCAAGGTGCACCAACGTGTTGTTTTTCCCACCGAAGTTGCCTATCGACCATACCAACGGGTTGTTTTGCCCACCGAAGTTGCGCCAAGGTGCTGTTTTTCCTACCGAAGATACCTAGCGACCTTGTCAACCTGCAATTTTGCCCACCGAAGGTGCACCAAGGTGCTGTTTTTCCCCCTAAAGGTGCCTAGCGACTGTATCGACGGGTTGTTTTGCCCACCGAAGGTGCACCAAGGTGCTGTTTTTCCCACCGAAAGTACCTAGCGGTTGTACCTACGGGCTATTTTTCCCACCGAAGGTGCACCGAGGTGCTGTTTTTCCCATCGAAGGTGCCTAGCAACCATGTCAACGGGCAGTTTTGGACACTGAAAGTGCACCAAGGTGCTGTTTTTCCCACCGAAGGGGCCTAGCAACCGTGCCAATGGGATGTTTTGCCCACTAAAGGTGCACCAACGTGCTGTTTTTCCCCCCGAAGATGCCTAGCAACCCTGTCAACGGGCAGTTTTGCCCACAGAAGGTTCACGAAGGTGTTGTTTTTCCCACCGAAGGTGTCTAGCGACCGTGTCGACTAGCTGTTTTGCCCACCGAATGTGAACCAACGTGTTATTTTGCCCTCCGAAGTTGCCCAACGGAATGTTTTTCCCACCGAAGGTGCCTTGCGACCGTGCCACGGGCTGTTTTTGTAACATCCCCTCATCAATGGGAAGGGTAAATTAGTAATTTGGAATGGGTTAGGAATGCTTAAAATTGTTTTGCTATGTTCATGCATTCATAT
>JAOQMS010042913.1:5000-38312 GCA_027563885.1 Erythroxylum longipes
GGAACCTCTTTCTATTAAGCAAAAACAGTTGTAACGAGGTCGAATGGGTCAACACCCACCACCCCTGGAAAAAAAGAGATTCCAACCTTCCCCAGCATCCTCTGTGGTAATTCATTCCCTCTTCCCTTCTTTAGGCTGAAAGGGAGAAAAGACCAAACAAGAAATTCATTCTTCTTCTTTCGAACCAATCTAAGTCAGTACCAGTGAAAGAGTTCTTTGTCAAAGGAAAATACGACTCTAGGTGCCCACCAACAACCTTGTATCCACCGCTGCTCACCTGTACAAAGTCAACTTTGAAAGAAGAAAGCTGCTAACTCATAGGGCAAGGAAGTCAAACACGAACGTATCTTACTTGTACCTTTTCTTTTGACTAAAACCGATGTTCTCCAATTGGGTGAACAAGTAGATATGTCGGAAGGGCTTTCCAGGTTGGACCCCTTTCTTAAGGGGAATCCTAGGAAGCCAGGGCAGGTACCGGTCGAAGAGAGCCTTTCCTTCTTTATTTCATGAAAGTAGGCTTATTTATTCCGCCTTAAAAGCTTTTGTTGTTCTTCCTATCGCCCTTTCTTAAATAGAAATGGGCATCTTCTTATTCTTCAGCCTGAAAGGCTCTTCCCTGCCTAGCTCCACTGAAAAAAGGAACTACCTTGCTTCGGCACACGATTCGGAAAACAGCCTCAAATTGAGCTTTTACCTCTATATTTAGATGATATGGATGGAGCTTTCACAGCAAGGTTCTCTTTTCTAGCCTATGTAGAAGGTTATCAAGACATATGGCATGTGTGCTAAGTGTAAAAGCTGACGCCATTGCGCAGGTGTGTGAAAGCATGTCAGCATTTTGAACAAATTTTTCCTTATGAGCGGAAGTGCTCTGCTCTGTTGATCTCACACTGGACTATGTAGGCACATAGTTGCCCAACATGGAAGAGAATTCCAATGGTGTGGGCCTGGAAGAAGTACCAGAAGAAGCAAAGAGCTTCCTTTGGGAAATAAGAGTACCGCTTGAAACTGATCATGGATAGGAAAGGATAATCCGGGTGAAAGACAAGCCCATGGACAAATTTCCCATGTCTAAGTAGGAGAATTTCGAGTGATATTCTCTATTCACACTGGGCGTCCTCAACCTCATTTATCTAGTAGTACAGCTGACTTCACACTAAGCCAATCTCGCTGGCAGGTAAGGAAAAACGACCTGCTTCTTCAATGTAAACTTCCTTTTCTATCTCCTCTTCTTCTTTTTCTGTTCACCTGAGCTAATTCTTGACTTGCTTTCGAGCTAACTTGGCTTAGTGCCGGGAATGGAATCACAGCAAGAGAACAGGGCTAATGGTTGGTTCTTACTTTATTTATTATGATTATGATTGAGATCCTCGGGGCGCTTCTTCTCTCCCTTTCTTGGAGACTGGTTCTAGTGTGGCTGGCAGTCATACGCTCCTTTCTCCAGTTAGTGGCGGCTGATTCCTAGTGTGACATGGATCTTCCTTCTTTCTCAGAGGTTGCGTATATAGAAGATGGAGCCTAAACCTGGTGCGCATGATGGAGTAATCTCTTCGTCTAATCACGAGACTACATGGACCTGGGATTGATTCCCGTTAGATGCATTGGTTGCTGCGCAGCTAACTACCGACCCCGAAATTTCATATAAAAAGAGAAAGAGATTCGTCTTGCTTGATCATTGAATTGAGTGCGCGGTAAGACTTAACTTCCCATTGCTCTATCGGAGATAGCATGCAGCCGATAATAGAAAGATATATATATATCAAGTGTGCAGTGAGGTAGATTTGTAGGTAACCAGTCTTTACTTAACTCGACCCTGACTTAGCTCAAGCAGTGCCCAAAACTCCCATGCCTTTCTTGGTTGGACCAACCCAGCCGGCGATTTTCGACAAGTCTTTCTTCATTGGGGGGAGCGGAAAAATCAATAAAATGAAATCCATGGAACTCGAACTATATGGGAATCCAACCCTTAGTGAGTTGGACTTTATCATGGAAATGGAAACAGACTTGCTTTCTTTACCTTCTTCGGCTACTTCCACTAGTTCTTCAACAAAGTCCGACGCGCAAAGTGCTCCACCTGACTTGGACTCATTATTTAAAAAAGTTTGTGATGAATACAGCAGGTGTGTGCATGAAGCCGGTAAGGTATTACCCACTGAATGGACCATGCCTGACCTTGTTCGGACAATGTTTGGGGATGAAGCTATTCAGCACGACTTTATGACGGATGCCTACTATGATGTCATGTTATGTGGCACTCATAGTTGGGGATGCGAGGAGCTACTGAATTTGCTGGATCTAATCAACTATGTATTTTAACTTGCCCCTCAAAGGGAGTGCAGCCTGCCTGCTGAAGACCGTAACGTAAGTAACTCAGTGCTCCATACGGGGGAAATGAAATCATAGGGTTTGGTACTTTTCCTTGAATTTGATTATCGAAATGCAAGGGTGACTATGCCTATGCAAGAGTAAGAGTGAGATAGAAACCACGTCTTATTCTTAAGTTAAGAGATAGAATGACTCGAGAACCTCTCTCTTTTAGCCCTTCCTAATTCTAATTCCACATCTCTACCAGAAAGCGACTGGCCTTGAGGCGCAAGGTTCTCTCGTACGTATCCAATCCTCTCGGTCATGAGAGCAGCTATCGTAGTCCTAGCTCTGACCTGAAGGGCGGCTAGCAGCTATCGAAGCTATGAGTCCCGGGATCGTTAAGTTATCTATCGAGGTGAAAGGACCCGACTACTAATAACTAATAATAAGTAGCGAGGGCACAAAAGGACTCAACTACCAAGTTACCAAGTGGCGAGGTAGTCCGCCCTTGACCACCTTCCTTGTGACATACACAAGAGCGTTTTCAGCTTCAGATTCAGAGAGCAGCACCTGCCTCTCTTTTTCCCGACGAGATGGAGGGCATTCTCCTTTAGGGAGAAGAGACAATCAGCAACTAGGTCACAAACAAAAAGAACAATCTCAACATCGAGAACCTAGCTAGGCAACTAACTTAGGATTGAAGATAAGAGAGAGAGGAACTCGGCTTAAGCTCCATCTACTAAATCTAAATGAAAGAAGGACACTTTCTGAAAAGGCCTCTTTCGTTAGGCAAAAACGCTATAAGGCGCGAATCACATCTCAATCGTAGAACAGCGCTCAGCTGGGTGGAAGCATTCGATGAGCTATGTTTCGGGTCGTGTGGTAGATCCTCAATGGGTTTGGGAACTTGCTATACGCTCTAGGTTATCAGCAAACCTTTTGGATCAGATCCTGTCCGAAAGGAAGGATGCCAATGGGCCATCCCTGGTGCATCCGAACTCGCTTGTCGGCGAATCCACTGATTGCCATAGGGAGGCAAAAACTCAAAATGAGTCGATTTGTAGAAACCACAGATTTTTTTTGGGCCCTGATCGAAGACCCGGTTAGGCTTCGAAGGTCATAAATAGCCTAGCGCCTAATTCCTCACTGGCCTTAAGGATGGCTTAGATTATCAGCCTCTTTTGGGGGCTTACAAGGGGGATCAATAAAATCAAAAGTACATTTGACTCTTCCAGCGAAAGCAATTGTTGTGATGGATTCACCCTATCAGCTAAAAGAAAAGCCAAAGTGAAAGGGTCACCCATAACTAACGGGTAGGCTTACACTACACAAATTTATGGGAACAACTATGTTAAGATAATCTTTCTGGGGTAACCAATAGAGCTATATCTCATAGGCACTAGAGAAGAGTTTAAAGCCTTGAGTATAAGAGCTCGCCGAAAGTGCTGAAGCCTGCCTCACATCAAGGAATGAGTTTCTTCCCTCAGTGGATGCTGGTCTAACTGGCCCTGTCCCATGAGTTAGGAATTTCTATGTCCGTGAGTGATCCATTGGCTCTAAGCCTTCAAGTCTTCGCTCTATTGCTGTCTCATTTCACGTTCACGATAGAAAGGCTCCTCCCTTTCTTGTCTTCTATTCCGTCCATAAGTCAACTCCTGTCGAAGCTCCTTTTTAAGTCTCTCTTGAATGCTGATTTTTGGTCAGTCTTCCATCGGTCCTAAGAGTTCATTAAGTTTCCGTGGAAGTTCGGTTGAATGCTTTCGATTCGGTGCTAACAGGTAAAGGGCCTAACTAACTTAAGGGAGTAATATGCCAGGCCCCATATATTACACTATATTATTCTATGATATCATAGGTCGATCGAGGGCCAGTCTTTGCTTACTCATATATATATAGTCAGAGGGCTAGTTGCCATCCATATACTTGAAGTCCATTCATACTAATCTTGTCTTTCCCTCTTCTAGCCATGGAGAGTGCCCTGTAAGCCAGTAAGGTTCATACTTTTTCTAGGATCCGTTAGAGATTTGATTTCTAGTTAGATCAGTTATGGAAGTGAGCAAGCAAGCTAGACACGAAAACTCAGGATAGACGCGCTGGGATAGCAAGCAAGTTTGTTGAAAGAGGGGCAGGTTATGCAATAGAAAACCAGGTTATAGGGCTAACGCTTTCCATGGTATGAGCATTCCCTCTTGTAGCAGTCTCAGTCCCAGTTTTTTGGATATGGATAAAGATAAGTCGCCTATGAATAACCAGTATTTGCCTACCCGTCCTAGGAAAAGTGCTTCCCTTTCATAAGGCTCTAACTAGCTAAAGGAATAAACGAGCGTAAGGAGCATACCGCCGGGACTTAGAGGACTCTCTTTGATAGCTTTTCTTTTTCTCCTTGCGAACAGCATAGATTGTGATTCCATCTAAGGAGCTAACTCTTTCAAGGTTTATTGCTATCATTCCTACCTTTATCTATTTACTATACAGTGCTTAATATAGCATAGCTAGTAGGAGCTTCCTTCACAGAAGGTCTAGTTGCTGGTAACATTCTAAGCCCCATATAGTGGGAGTGCCTAATCCAAGGCAAGGGGTGAAATAACTCGTTGGATAGGTTAGGTTGAGATCTTATCTGTATTTCCAGTCTTTCTCGCTTCCATTCCTTGGGCTTTCTGTAAGCATGTTAGAGCTTTACTTGTGATAGCGTAAGCCAGTGCTTTAGTAGGATTCCCTATGTAGCATTCTCACCAGCCTTCGTATCCGCATAAGTGTAGTTGTATGAGTCCCTCGCCCAATATCAGTCTTTTTATAAGCCAAGCATTTTATTTATTTAAAAAGATTTTCTTTATTCAAGTTAACGATGTTCCAGGATGTAATCAAAATCTATCTGTTTCAGATTCTAATGATAAAGAAGGTAGCGTCCTCACTCTGATCGTACGCTTGTCCAAGTCAGCCGGTATTCACCTCCTCTTGGGCAGGGCATCGATAGTCTATAGGGATTTGAAAATGATGATTATTTCCCCATCTCCTATCGTCGTTGATCCAACCATTTCATGCATGTGGGGTTGTCCAGGCCGGAGAAGGGGGGTCTTGAAGAGCATCCGGAGAAGAGAGTTGTCCAGGTGGGGCTCAGACCAATCAGTCACAATCAGAGTGAGGTTCTCAGGGGAGGATTTTTAAATGCTGATTCCGATGTATTTTATTTCTATGACATTGAGTCTACCCTTTCTTTTTTATTTTTATTGTACATGACCTATTTAAAGTCTTTTTTCAGGCATTCAAACTAACTCATCTTGATTGAAATCCTTGCGATTATACCAAACCGTTCTTCCAGCGAAGTGGTGTAACTCGATTACATCGACCCTCTGTTCCAATCAAGTATCTCGAGAAGCGAGCGAGCGTGTTGAGGTAGGTGAATCCGGGTAGCGCGTTATAGTCTTGACCCGAATGCGTTCTGTAATTGTTGACCTTTCGCCCCTGGCTCTGTCTCGTACGGTATACATACTTTCGTATATCGAATCCCTGTTAAGGTTCTCTATGCCCTCAGACATTTTTTGCTATACGGAATGTAGGATCAACTCCTTTATTATTTATTATTATTAGTAAAGTAAGATAGGGCGAGAGAGGAACGAACTGAACCAAGACTCGAAGACAGAAAACGAGAGTGAAGGTCCTTTTTCTCGTTGACTGGCCCTTGGTGCACTTACTTCATCCTTCTGTTTATTTCACTCTTGCGGAAGTTTGTTTACCGCCCGCTTTTTCCCTATTAGTAAGTTGCCTCTCTTTCTTTCCCTTCTGTCCCCCGGGTTTCTGATTCCTACTTAAGGTATTAACCAACCGAACAACCATCCGCCCTTCCACCCTGATTTCCGACAAGATTGGATATTTCATTCCTCTGCTCGGGAGGCATCAAAGAAGTAGCTAGTAAGGGCTGGCTTCTATCCCTGAACTCGATTGGCTTCTTAAAGTAGTAGCATTCGATAGGATTCCTACCTCGAGACGTAGAGCTATTAGTTCAGGAAAGAAGATCTTGGCCAGCAAGCTTCTGCCCTTGGCCCCTTCCGGGTGGGATCCCAACTCCTTCGCTACTGGTCGACCGATTCTTATCCTTCTATCCACCTCCCGAGTTGACTGAATCTCGTCGGCAGCCGTCTCAATAGTAGCATTCCCCGTTTACCGTTTAAGAGGATTCCTCCCCTTGAAAACTTTTAGCTGATTCGATAAGCTTTGTGATTCCTACATAAAGGGATGGATTCAAGCAGCTCATATGCTGATTTAGTTGTAAAACGGCCATTAGAGGTTCTGACCCAAACAAGAGCATCCCTATGAGCCAATCGGTTGGGAGGCATCATAGAAGCTATCCTCAAATTGTTACACTCTGGCAGCAAGTGTGCAAACTCATGCCACCTCCACTGTCCCACATCATCAACAAATTCAGCCACAGTCTTGTTCAACATCGCCTCAGGTATCACACCCAATGCTTTGTGGACAAGCGGACTATTTCGCCATTGCCTACAACCCATTTAATTCCCTTGAGTACCTTCTGCCATACGCCACAAATCCCTTTCCACAGAGGGGGTTTAGGAAGACGCTTTTGCTTTTAAATCCGGAATTACAGCGTCCGACTTCACATACTTACTACGTAGAACAGCAACCCAAAGACTGTCAGGCTCTGACAAAATGCCCCACCCCAACTTAATGAGGAAGGCCTAATTGTTCACAGACATCTTCCGCAACCTCAGCCCACCATTCATTTTCGGTTGACATATTTGATCCCAGTTAATCAGATGGACCCTTCTCTGATCATTAGAATCGCCCCAAATAAAACCCTTACACAATCACATGTTCCAATTGGAATTTTGGCCGACTGCATGGTATAAGTTGGCAGGGCTGATAACACCGATTGAAAGAGAGCAATCCGACCTGCGAGTGAAAGCTGATTGACCTTCCATCCTGCTAAACGCTGCCTCACCTTCTCCACAATGTGATTCTAAGTTTGCCTTGTAACTCGATTATGAAGATACCCAAGATATTTACCCAAGTCATGAGTAAGTGAAAAACCACTCTCCAAGCTGATTGCATGGGACAGAGACCGGGGTACATTCTTTGAGAATCAATTCGGGTCTTAGCTACACTAACTCTTTGACCCGACGAGACACAAAAAGTATTGAGGCAATCCATAACCGTTTTAATTTGCTCAATAGAAACCTCTGCAAAGAGAATCAAATCATCTGCAAATAACAGATGAGATAGCGCCGGCCCATGACGACCTACACGGATAGGCTTCCATCTACCTTGATTCACCGCCCAACTGATCAAATGCGCTAATCTCTCTAAGCAAAGCATAAAAATGTAGGGAGAGGAGTGAGGGTGGTTGTAAATCACCTAGCTTCCTAACTTGCCGAAGAGAAGGTATTAATTAAAGCAGTAATCATCGAAGGCATACCGATACCGAAAGAGTCAAGGTCAAAAGTTTCCCCAAGAAAGCAAGCCGGGAAGGCATAGAGTCGACGCAGGAGATTCGTGAACAAGCCAACTCCGTTCCTAGCAGTAGCAGCCCTTATTGCGACAGAGAGAGCTTCCACCAAGGAAAGCTCAATCCCATCTCGTGCCCTGTAAGAAGGAACGTCATCAGTCCCAGAGCATATTAGATGTCCTCTTCCGATGCAATTCCTTCTACTATTGCTGCCCCTCTGATTCGGAGAAAAGGAACCGCCGCTAGATTCAATAGCACCGCATTCAATAGGAGCATTCGATGCCTATCTCCTTCCTCCTGTTCTAAGATTGACTCTTCCCGGCCTTCCCTTGCCTTGGTACAGCTATAGCTGCCCTAACCCTTAGCCGGCTGTTCGAAAGCCACACTAACAAGTTCCGATAACAGTTAGCTATAACCCCATGATCTGTAAAGGCATATGCCACTACATGGATCGCTACCACTTAATCTTACCCCAGGAACTGGAACTGTAAGGAAAAAAGAGGGCTAAAAACTGGATCCCCCAATAGCTCGAGGAAATACACTACAATTGGGAACAGCCTAGAATCGATGCTTTTACAGAGTGAACTCTCCTTCCTAAGCTAGTTTTATAACCTATTTAAAATACAGATAACTCTCTTTAATCTTACACTGTATGGAAGGAAGGCCTAAGTCTCTTTCTTTTGCTCTGGATTGCCTAAGAGAGTTTGCTTACTCCTCTATTACGAATTAAGCCTGGCTTACTGGCACGAGATGTAACAGAACTAGATAGGAGAAAGAGGCTCAAAGGTCAAAGCAACTAAAACTTCTCCAACTACATCGGCGTAACAAAGAAAAGAGTCTCTCTTTACTTGATAGGTGATAGGCGTACTGCGAGACTCTTCCTCAAAGGAAGGGTTTCAGTTTAAGAATGAATGGATGAAAGGCTAGAAGGGACGAGCGAAAGGCTGATTAGGCTTCCTGGTATTCAAGTTAGCTCGGGACGGGGGGTTCGGGACGAAAGCAGATGCTGAATTAGATCCAGTATCTCTCACAGACGAGAGAAAGGAAGCAGAGAATGAAGAGAGGATGTGACTACTACTAATGATCCAGAACAGTCGTAAGGTAACGCTAGTTCACTCGTTAGGCCTCAATTAGCAAGCATTAGCCCTCGTAAGGCTCCCATTAGTTCACGTAAGGCCGATAGTGCTTTCTTCTTTTATAAGGTGCGTAGCCTTTGCTGACAGCTTCTTAAGTAAGGAAAGTGATTGACCGTATTAATTCTGTAACATGAGTTCATACCCAGAAAAGTCCTTACTACTTCTACCGGGTTTTTGAACTCCTAAATAAAGAGAAGGTTTCAGAGTGAAAGGAGAAGGTTCGGATTCTCTATCTCTTACTAAGGAAGGAAAGATCCGCTTATAACAGAGACTTCCCCCGAGACCAATGAAAGGAAAGCTTTCCACAGTGCTATAAGGAACAAAGCATCGGTAAGAAGCTTCGTGAACCCCCACCAGGTTCTTTGATTTTTACCACTCCGAGGGTTAGGATCTAAGGTTGATCTAGTGCGCCCGCCTGAAAGCGACTGCGCACATTCTTCTTCTTCCCATTGCTTACCTCCAAAAACCCCTCTTCAAGTTCCTTCTGCTTTTGAATAACTGCAGCTATCTCTTGCTGCACAAGGTAAACTGCACGGTGCGAGTGCTGTTCATGAGTTGTAGAATGAACAGCTTTCTTCCCTTTTTTTTTAAAGGGTACTTCTTTACTCCACTTCTTGACTTCATTGACTGATTTTCTTCCTTAGCGGAAGCACTAAGTAACTTGATTAGTGTGAAAAAAAGAAACTGGAAAGAATCGCATTTCCTTTTTACTATAGACGGGGGCCACCGTTTTCAAATGCTATTGCATTGTTTGCCCTGCCTTTTTTTTTAATCTTATTTGTATTCTAAATAGATTCTTTCTTAAACTGGCTCTGTTGGTTGAATCAAATCCAATTCTAATGCTTTAACAAAATCACTTTATTATACACGATCTACTAAAGGGTTATAAAGGCTTTTTATAAAGGGAAAGCCGCTTGATATTGGAACAAATTCGTGCGATGGCAGTGATCTATAATAGGAAGAATGATTCTGCAGCTGATCCAGCGGTAAAAGATTATCTCCGAGGGTCCGAGGGGCATTAGTCAATCAATGAAAAGGAAGAAGTAGTTTTGCTTCCCTTCCCGAGTGTTGGTTTGGAGTTTACCCAGTAGCAGGAGTTGAACACAGATTGATCCGCTGAAAGATCTGTTGCCAGTTCCGGCTTGCTCCGCACAGGCTACATCTCGGCCTTTCATTGATATGATTTTCAATTCATTTTGGAATAAAAACCTTCGGTCCGGGGGTACCACGAAATCCGTTTAGATCCATTTCAGTTGCCAATTAAATGGAATATGGGGAACTCTCCGTCTAAGTGGTTAATCCGACGAGTCAATTCTCAATGCGATGCTGCTATCCGTTCGACGATCCTACTTCTGATGTCACCCTCCCAGTGGAATGGAATATCCCAACTATTCTCTATCCAATTCCGGAATGGATCATGAAAGATTTATTTTATTCTTGAGATGCCTTTAAGGAAAAGCCAATTATAGAAGCGGGTGGCAGGGAATGAGAGTACTCCTGTGATAGCAAAGTATAGAGATTATTTAGAGCTAGGGGTAGGCCATCGAATCTATTCCTGCTTGACTTGATTCTAAGATGCCTTAGATCTCTTTCTCGTTCGAGGTGGGAGTAGGCAGTTCTCTATGAACTGGATGTTGAATTATCAAAAAGATGATAGGAAGGCGATGACTGCTACTAGTCGAGCAAGGGCATCTGATCTCAAGACGAGGCTTTTCAAATTGAAAAGGGGATATGGCAGTGACTATAGCTGGGAACTTCTCCCTCCTCTTAGAGGTGGGTGGGCCAAAACTCATTTCAATGAGACTCCGATCTGCCCGAACTGAGTCCAGTCCTATTAGAGATGGAGGCGAATCAAGCAACTCAACTAGATGGATGAGATAAGAAGGAAGAACCACTGATAGCATTTGCAGCCGCTGATTTCCAATCGATATACAAAGGGTTGGACGGTACCGTTCTTCTTTCCGTTCCGGCTCATCAACCTGAACACCATTCCCAAGCTCCTTGATTGAGTATTCTAAAACCCGGGTTCACACCACGACAGGGAACAAGCTCTTTGCGCCCCACGTATGGCTTCCACTGTGATGTTCGGTGAATAGTATGCCGAGTTTGCTTCGATTTCACTCGTTGAGGGTTGAGGAATAAAAACCTTTGCAAAACTTGTATCTAGCTGGAACGGGTAACTAAACTATACAATCAAAAGTGAAAAATTCGCCTGAAGCGGATGGAGACCTCTCTTTATCCGCCTTCGGGCTTTGAAAAAAGGCTTCGTACCATGAGGAGACTGGCTAGGAAAGAAAGAAAGGGGCGCATCGGTAAAGACATAACAGTTAGCTGTTCAGGACAAGTGGCATCAGTTCTTTGCCTTAGGGAAATTAGCCTCTCTCGTCCTCTAAAAGGCCTTATGATCGGAAAAAGGGCCCTAGAAAGTACTCAAGGAAAGATGCTTCTATCGCTCTTTCGTCTTTGCTTGAAAAAACTTCATGAAACTCAAATCGTTGAAGGCCCTTTTGGAATGTTTGCTTACCCGATTCTATAAAGGACTACTATATACTCTATTTATATTTCCAATCTGATTTTTGGTAATCCTGCAAACCCTATAGTCGAGTCCTACATATGACCACTTTCCTTACCTTAAATGTCTTACTTCTCCATAGGCTTCCACTGCTTATGACTGGGCAACTACCCTATTTCACTCACTCGAAGGCTGCCAGAAGGAAGAGAGATTTCTACGGGAAGGTAGACGGAAAGCAACTTCAACTTCAAATCCTGAGGCTTTTAGCTTAGCACCACTTCTACGCCCCCTCAAAAGCAATTGGACTAGATGATGCCCTTATGACTCCAACCGACGGGAAGGCCAGACCAATAATCATAATATAGAATGGAAGCAGAAATCATCCCTCTTCTAGTCAGTCAAACGAGTCATTTCATCCCACTAGGCCTCGCCTCTTAGCTCTTATGTTTTGTATTCCATGAATCCGGTAGAAAGGGGAGTCCTTATATGGATGGAATCTAGTCACTCGCACCCACATGGAACAAGAGAAATCCAGATTTCATTATTGCAGTGAAAGTGATTGAATAATCTGATAAAATAAAATAGGCATAATGCCCCCGCTCGAAAAGTGTATAATTTAGTAGTTCTGTTAACTAAAAGATTGGAAGAATGACGACTTTTGAAAAAGTGCTTTTTTTATTTGCTATTTGCAAAGGAATTGTGCTAATTAAAAATTTTTATTTGATAATGAAAAGAGAGATGGTCTTTGGCTTCCTGTAATGGTTGTTAAGGTCAAAACCTGATTTGTGATTTGGAAAGACCCTTCCCTGATTTTCTCTATTCCAATTTACGAAACGCTTAACAACATGGTAAATAAAAAAAATGTCCTAAACTTTTATCAATTCTTCACTAAAATATCATATGTCTGCTGCTGTGGGATTAGATTAATTGATCACCGCGGCTTAGCTAAAGAGTTTGATTTATATATCCTTTCTTTTTTGAAAAAGTTTAAGGTGAACTATAAACAAAGGACTCATCAAACTGTCCCCACTGACCCATCTCAAACAAGACTGTCAGGGTCGATGCTTGCTTTAAGAGAAAATGAACAGACTGAAACTATATACGCTAGCTTACCTTGTTTGGCTTCTATCCCTGCTTTCCATCGCATCGAGTGGTACCTGGGCATAGCATGTCTTGTCAATAAATGTTACGTTGAATGCCACAGGAAGAGCTTGGGGGGATAAGACAGAAGATCGGGCTTGGAGGCATACACTACATAAAAGAAAGGAAACAACAAATCAAGGAGGGGAAAACCAATGCTACAGGCTTTCCTAACTTGGCTACTTCCATTTTCACGAGGATAGGCGTACAAGCTCGTCGCCCTTGTGTCAATTCTCCATTTTTCATAGTTGAAACTTCAATTGAATCCAAACCTGACTGAAGCAAGAGAGCTACCTTCCTTTCCCGCTTAGAAATGGAGTTCCTAAATAGTAAAAAAAATGTGCCTTTCGTTTGAAAATGAATCTAAGATGTCATGTCAAGTCCTTTCTCGAGTCAGATTCTTTCACAGCAGATTAAAGAGCTGCCTCTGATTTCAAAAGAACCATGGCATGAGATGCTTCTTCTATTTTCGGATTCCTCTTTTTCACTCACTATCAACAGGAAAGGAATAAGTGCCAAGCTTCAGAGCGGATTCAATAGCTAAGGTTACTGATATGCGCGGAAACGGAAAGGCTTACAGCTGCTACGAGAAGATCTGTCTTACCTTATTCTATTTCTAGCTCTTAAAAAATTTCTAGTTAGCGTCACAAAGAGCCCCCCTCGGTGAAAGCAGTGACACCGCTTACGGGAGCAAGGGATGATTGAACTGTTACAAAATTGTTTACAAGGGTAGGAGCGATTACTGATTCAATCACACCGGATACTTTCACAGCTACTATCACTCTAAGAACGGGTATTCATCCCAGAGCTCCTAGGCAAATCAAGTCAAGCAGGATCGGATTCAGTTCCCTTTCTAGCGGCGGTTCCTGATTCAATTGGTTGTGGTACTCTTGATTCAATTCCACCAAACCTGAAAACCGTTCCATAGGAGCTTGCATTCGAGTCTTTTTCTTCATATATGATGTCACTTCTTTCCCCTGCTTTTAGTGAAGTTCCTAAATAGGAATATGTGGCATTTTTTAAAAAAAAAAATATCATCTCTCGGGAATTTCTCGAGTAAGAAAAATGTGTAGCTTCTTCTCAAGCAGTAGCACCGGCAACTAAAAAAGTCTTCTATCCAACACCGGTTACTTATATAAGACCAAGAGCAAATAATGGAACAATTACCGAATCTGAATGTTATTCAACTAAGACTGATCTTCCCTCTGTGCCATTTGTCCCTTCTCCTATTGCTATTGATTCCATTTTATCAAACCAACAATTAGGAAAGATCCAAGCAGCACCACTGATTTTACTAAAACAGCGTATTCTCTTCCTGAGACACCTTCCTCCAGGCTATTCAATATCTGGCGTTCCAGGTGCCGTCGCGTCATTGAGATCTTCAGAGTGGCGGGGACTTCGACTGCCTTGTCTCGGGTGAAGAGAAGGGGTAGTAGGCTTAGTAGGGCTCGAACCTACAATATCACCGTTATGAGCGGTACGTTTCAACCAATTAAACTATAAGCCCCTAGGGATCTCTACATGCAATTCCCTCACTTCGGGAAGAGCGGACGAAAAGAGAAAGAAAGGGGAGGCCATTGCTCTATCTGCTTCTTCCTTTTCCCAGGTTTTGCTCAAATCTGTGCGCCCTGCGACTTTATTATACAATATCTGGTTCGATAGGACCAGGAATGAATAATTAGAGAAAAAAAAAATGCTTATCTTATTTATTAATAATAGAACTCTTTTTTTCTATATCTATTATTAAATATAAAAAAAAGACAAAAAAATATCATAGAATAAATAAGTAAAGCAAGCGGCCCTTTCGCGACTCAAACTGGCGGTACGCTTTCCGGCTCGCAACGACTCAAACGGGCGGAGGCTCTCTATTTGCTTGCAATGCCGGCTGTTCGCCTTTAGCTAAAAGTAAAAGTAACACTTTGCCCCCCACTTCATTTTGGATTAAATAAGAAAAAATACATAAGGAGTAAAAAAGAAAAACTTGGTTACGGGAACCGAAGGTTAGTCCGACTACTTACTTTACTACACCTACAGGGAAAAACAAGTCTATCTGAGAGATGCGTTCGATAGGGGGCTACCTTGAGTGACCGAAGTGCGCTAGCCGGCTAACTGATTTCCGCTGGGTGTAAAATAGTATGCTCCATGCCCTGGACCAGTGGGCTGTACGAGTCAGAGTCTGTCCTGACTATCCTCTTTTCGCTCCACGAACAAATGAGACACGTTATTCAATGAGGTCGAAGAGGGATGCGGGGATCACAACTATACAAGAGCTACAAAGGTGGCCAGCCACAACCTAAAACCTAAATATCAGCCCGGCGACAGACATGAAAGCACACGTCTATAGATAGGAGACCAAAAACGGAGCTAATTTCCACTCTCGCCATGATGAAAGTGCAACTGACATTACCGTCGCAGCAACTAAGGAAGTCTTTAGACTGACTGGATTCGATTCGAGTGACCCGGCCCTCGAACTTTCACCTCATGGAATAGTTATATAGATAATGCCATCCGAGAGCGCTTTCCACGAAAGTGAGCCAGTGTACCAAGTCCTTGAAATTTGCCAGTCTTGGTAGGCCGGCCCAAACGGCTAGCATCTAACTTAAACTCAAAAGGCAAGCCTCCCTTTGAGGGCTGGGAATCTGTCCATAGCGCTAACTGGTATTAGTGATCTTCCTTCTCGTCTTCTCTTAGCCCTTATACGATACGAGGCCTTTTAAAAGCCGCTTGGCAAAGAAAAAAGAACGACGAGCGCTTCCGAATCAACTAAACAAAAAGCTTCTACCACGCACGATATTTAACGCAGAAAAAGCAACCTTCACACCTTAACTAACTTAATAAACAGCAATCAACACAAGAGCGCGCCTGCTCCTAGGCTCGATATATCTCTAAAATTAGGGTTCCCAACAAATAAGCAGAAGTCCCAAACACTAAGATTTTGACTGCTATTAATATTAACTCACCCCCTTTGGAGCTCCATTCCTTAATAAAATGTACTATTCAACCAAGTTCCCGAGGCTTACCCGGAAACAAGTTTTCAAGCTGTCCTTTAGGAAATCAAAGAAGCCTATCCAATCCTACTTCTATCCCCCGCGAACTAGTTGGAGTCTTAAGGCAAGTCAGCCTATTTCCGGCTATGCTGGAGATTTCCTGTCTATCTCAGTACCCTTTTTTATTATTTATTACAGCCTTAGGGATCTTAGGCGGGAAAGAGGATCTCGGAATCATCTGGTTAAGAGTGCTTTTCTTCTCTTGCAGCAAAAAAGGGAGTTGCTCGAGCTATTCTCGTTGGCCAGGTTGAAGCAGCAGCTTTCACTTCCAAGGGATTAGGTAGGTGAAAGGTTTGGTCCACATACCTTGTGTAAGCCCTTTCTTGGGGCATCTTTTAAGCCATAGTTAAAGGGAGTGATGCTATTTGCTCGGATGTGGGTGAAAAATCAAATGTGCTCCGCTCTTAGTGATCTCACCTCTGATGTTAGTGATCCTACCTTTGAGCTCTCAGTTGTAACGGATGCCCGGTCTAACTGATGTCCTGATTCCCAACTTTTCTCTGGTCCTGTCCTTTACTTTCCATCAGTCCATCCCGTTGGAGTGGAAGGTGGAGTTCCCAGACAAGGAGTTGGATAGGAAGAAATAGGACAAAGCAAGAAGCTAGTTTACTTTGCTATCGACCCAGCCTACCCATTTCCATCCCTAATGCAAGCAGTTTTCTAACAGTATTATAGGTCTAACCGCTAATACCTTGGCTTGGATACCAAGCTCCCATGCTCCGAGAGTTTGACTCCCAGTAGTTCACTATGGTTAACCAGATCGATTAGGTAAGGTCCGACGGAAGTGAAGTAAGCGGGGGCAGCCCCAGCAAAGTGGTCTCATAGCACTTCCCTCGGATTTTGCCAAGGAAGGCACAACGTTGTCACACAGTTCATTGGTAAATCAACCATGTCACGAGTTTGGCTAAGCAACTAGTTAGTTCAATCAGGACTGCCTTGCTGCAACCTAGGGGTCACCTGGTGAATGGTCTCAAGCAAGCATTAAGAAGTGCTCGTGTATTCTACTCTACCTCGGGAAAATGAGCTTGCCGAGTTTCAACAGCTGAACTTAGCCCGAGGAAATGTAAAAGCGAACAAGGGGGGCAGTTGGCTCGTAAGCTCAAATTAGAAAATCATCGATAAGATTCAAATAAAAGCCGTTCTTTTTTTTTTCATTTTAAGGCGGGTGGAACACGCTCTTCGGGCCCCAGGTCATGATACCGAAAAACAGTTTGATTTTATGCCTGAAATTTACATACATCTATCTAAGTAGTCTTCGGGATTCAGATCAGAAGGAGCATACCTCTATCTAATAAGGGAGTACTAGGGTTGTCAACCCCTTGGTGTGGAATCGAATTAGGTTAGCTCTATGCTAGCAAGAGCTAGCCGGGCCGGCCTCCTAAGCCTAATTCCTGAAATCATGGAATTGTATTCGCTAGCCTTTCAACCATCGACATATCTGTTCCGTTCCCCGATCCTTCCACAGCCGAGCAAACCAAGTCACGTTGCAGGGCCTGCTCTCGCATTTCTTTCATTAGAAAACTCCAGTTCGTGATCCGTGGAAGGCTTTGATCTTATCTTCGGTCGTAGTAATGCCAGTCTCCGCTTTCTATCCTAAGAAAAATGGCTCTAAGATGTGATTCTCTCCCTCACAGCTTGCATTCGATGCCTATTTTTATATGATTCAACCTCCTACTGCTCTTAGATTAAGGCTACCGTAAACCTCAAGCCCTAAACCTGATTGGAGCCTCTTCGTGCCTTACTTGTCTGTCCTGCTTCCTCTCTTAATTCAATATCTCCTGCGAATCCTTATCCTGGCATCTATCTAAGGTAGAAAATGCCTTACAATTGAGTTCTTCGAGAACAAGTCCTGTTCACTCAACCATAGGCGCTGGCATTCCTGTTCTTGCAGCTACTTCTGGGCACGTGGGTCTCTTTGATCCAATTTAGGCAGCCTCAGTCCCCACAGCATAGTCTGGTCCATTTTACACGCCCTTTCAATCTGTATAAGTTCCAGCTCTGTCTACCCTAGCTAGGCGAAATGGCAGTTTCATGTGTTGTGAACAAGGAATAAGCGGTCTTATCTGCTGTTGCCGTTGCCGATCTGATCTTTTCTTTCCTGGGTGTGGACGAGACAAAGTCTTCCTCTTAATAAGATTCTGCTCCCGCTGTTCTCAAGGTATCTCCTGACTCGAGGGTGAGAACGAGAATCGAATCGATTGAATCACAAAAATCTATTCACTTATATAGAAGCAGAATCGAAAAAGGAGCGGATGGTTCATATAGCAGTGGAAGAGTCAGTCGCCTTTTTTGAAGTCTGGGCTTTCGAGATCGAATCGTAGCCAAAGTGTTTTTCCAGGGAAGATCAGCTGTTCACATATCAGCTGCTACTTTGAATCCTCCTTCGCACCGCATATCCGATTCTTGCGTTGAAGTAAGCGCGCTGGTCACGTATTAGTATAGTAGAGAAATGCTATTCTTCCCTCTTTAATAAGAAGGAAGTTAGTCAAAGCACATAAGTGAGAGAAAGTGAATAGAAACAAACTACTAGAATCCTTTTTCTATTTGCATAAGAAAAAGAAGCTAATCAAGATTAGTTGCGGGACTTTCTTTGGCCTAGGGAAGGGAATGGTTGTTCGCCTTTCCTTTTATTGGTCGGTTCGAATCCAATTCGTGAGAAGGAAGTGATCTTTAGCGAGTTTCGAATCTTTTTACCCTTCAGTGGTAAACAACTTAGCTGAAGCTAACCTCGGGACTGATCAAGGTTAGACTTTCATTGCTTCAATTCAAGAACAACCATATGGGGCACCTTTTAGGACACATGCGAACAATCCAACTACTACCTCTACTTGATCTTCGTATGCTATTCTCTTCCCAACCCAACCGTCCTCAGTAGGGCTCAATCTCTATGCCGGATGCTCTTTGGTGCTACCTTCCCGCCTACTATTGAAAAAAAAAGAGAAAATTGGATTCCAGGCTATTCAATATCTGGGACTGAGTTCCAGGGATCACCTAAAACATCGTTGTCAAGGTCAGTCTTCAACCCCTTCCCCGAAACCCTAAATGCCCTTACCCACCTGCCTTTGGCTATATTGAGCTTGTTCATAAGCTTGGACAGTTCTCCTTCCTTGGACATTATGTTCATCCGACCACCGCTCTTCCTCGTTAACTCACGGATGGAATATCATACAACATAACAAATCCGGCTCGTTACTACTACTTGAACCTTACCTACCCGAGACACAAGCAGACTTGCGTAGGAGCATCGACTGGTGAAAAACCTATTCTTGTTCACAGCAAACCATTACCATATTGTTTCCTTTAACGGCGCTAATGATAGGAAAGAAAGGCTTCCCTGGAATACGGTCTTTTTTAATTGGGAATCGAATAGGAAGGAGAGAAGCCAATTTCCCTTATTCAATTTCATTTCCCTTATTCAATTTATAGTTAGAGGCTAAATACAGCAGTAATCAACTATACGATAGCACAAGATCTTCCCTCTTCCAATCCAATGCCCAAGGAATGAGACTGATTGTTGGGCAAAGGAACACTTCTCCCTCTTATAACATTATTAACACAGAGCGAGTTATCCTTTAACATCCGGAACCCTGTCTTTAAGTGTTCTACGTGCTCCTCCAAGTTATTACTATAGACAACAATATCATCCAAGTAGACCACCAAGTCCAAGTATGGGTAGAATATTTGGTTCATGAGGGTGAAGAATGTGGCGGGAGCATTCGTAAGGCCGAAAGGCATGACTAGAATGGTAGGATCCATACCTTGTCACGCATGTCGTCTTCGGCTTGTCCCCCCTCCCCCTCGGCCTCGGGGAAGATGGGGTTGATTAGATTGAAGATTGTCAGTAAGGCAGCGGAATTCTTTTTTTATATGTATTCTTTTTTTTCTATTTGCTTTGCCAGGTGCTTAAACCTGAGTCTAGCACGTACAGGTAGGTATGTTCTACTACTAAAAGACAGAACCGGTTAAATCAATAGGTCGTTCCTCTCAATTACATATGCATAAGAGGATGTTGACGTACCATCAGGGCGGTATGTGCGATAAAAGACGGATTAGTCCGTAATTAGTGTTACTGTTGTAGGGTTAGTAGCCTTGAGTCTACTCATGTTCAATGGTATTGACTTTCTAACCTCTGCAAAGGTAATTGAGCTCTCGTTCTCGTATCTCCGAAAGATCAGTAGCCGCCTGGGGCTGGCGGAAGTCCCCGCGGGTAGTGGGGTCGGAGAATCTTTCTGACTGGGATGGATGCTTTCACTCAATGGGCAAGGAGCTTCATGTCACCTCCACGCTGATTCAGAAGGTGTTCGGTCTACCGAACCCGCCAGCCATATCTATTCCTCGATTCTTTTGATTGAAGGTACAAGCGAGATAGGAAGGACAGGGCCAGGCCGGGAACAGCACCGCAGCGGGAACTCCCCCGAAGGAAATGTGGGTTCGTTCCTGAACCAAGGAGGCATTCGTCAGCGTAGGAAGGCCGACTACGCTCTGTTTGTCAAGAAAAGGTAAGGAACAAAGGTCGTTTCATCGATTCTTCAACATTATCAATAAATAGATCGACCCATAGGATAAAGGGGATAGAAGAGACACAGGAATGGAATCTTGGATTCAACTAATTTCTGACAATGAATGGCTGTCCGCTGCCGAATGATTGATCGTGTTGCCATAAGCATCGAAATCAATGGAATAGTCTTTTGGAGGGGTAGGAAAGGTAATCTGCTGAGATGGGGATCACTTCAGGCTTTTCACGAAAGTACGAGATGCGCCCGAACTCGAGAACCTTCGCTGAGCGCAGCAAGGCCTCGTTGGTCATTCCTTGGTCGTAACTTCAGTGTGACTCGTGAGGGGGTTATAAGAAACGCGAAATCAGATTCTATATAGTGATCATTCTAGCGCTTCCCTCTGAAAAAAAAAAGAAAAAGAGAGCAGGGTTTTTTCCTTCAACAATCATACCTCGGTCACTTCCCCCCTCGAGAGCTAACAACAGCGGATAAGAGAACTGCTTCTGAAATCAGACTTGTTCGCAGCTAATAGTTCTGTCCTACTTTGATTTTTTATGATTGATCCGAATATCGTTCACTCTGTGAGATAATGGATCTAACGTTAGGGTTTAGTGACTCCATCTCTCTTGCCGGCTTAGCCGAACTACTTGAACCCGAGTCATTTGCTTCCTTAAGCCATGTCCATACTAAAAGAGCTAAATCGGATGGTGACTAGATTCATTCCGTAGCACGGGATTCTGTAACAGCAAAAAAAAGAAGACCCCTACTACCGGATCAACAGGAACATTTTTTTCTGAGAAAGAAAGATTTTCTCTCCCTAAAGTATCATCTTCTAAAGTCTATTGTTTCTGATCGTGACATCCAATTTATGAGTCACTTCTGGAGAACTTTATGGAGGAAGCTGGGAACCCAATTGAAGTACTTTACAACCTGTCATTCACAAACTGATGGTCAAACAGAGGTGACCAACCGCACTTTAGGCAATCTGTTGCGTTGTCTTGCTGGAGAAAATGTTGCTACTTGGGATCGAACACTGCCACAACCAGAATTTGCTTACAACAGCACCGTTACAGGGAAAGTACCATTTGAGCTAGCCTATGGGGGAGTTTCCAATCATATTTTGGACTTGGTTCCTTTACCAACTACAATGCCGGTTAGTGATGATGCTGAAGCAACCATTGATCGTATTCGTCAATTGCATGAAGAGGTAAGAAAGACTATTAAAGCAAGCAAAGCCGTCCAGCCGTACGTTTTCCCTTTCATTTCGAATTCATTCTTGAATTCAAAAAACCCTAAGTAGGAATTGAACCTACGACCAGTCAGTTAAGCGACGACCGTTCTACCGCTGAGCTATTAGGGTGTGGCTTAAGGCATTGGCTTGCTAATCAACGATAAATCTTCTAGTACCACGGGCTGAACCCCGCGGGAACTAAATATAACCATGGAGATTTTGGTATCAGACGAAACAAAAAACACTGAATTGATAAAATCAGTCCGAAACTACCGAATGGGTAACAAACTTAGGGACTACCAAACGAACTAAACAATGAATACTATTCCTTTTCGACAACTTGAATTAAACCATCTCTACTAATAAAGATTAAACCTCCATAACAAGGCGAAGGGGCGTTCCCCGGTACAATAGAAACTATTTCTCCAGCCAGATCCAACTCAAACAAGCAACTAACAATATCTTCTTCGAAAGACACGTTCTCGCTTTCTCATTGTCAGTCAACTAAGTAGGCCGAAAAGGACATCCATAGACAGGGATTGAAGTCGATAGAGCCGTTCCTCCGCTGGAAGAATCGGGATAGCTCGCAGAGAAGAGACGAGGGTATTATTCTAAAATCAATGGATTCTTGTTCGTTCTTCTAGCATTTCAAAAGGTCTGCGTGAAAGAGGCATTCTCAAATGTGGTGAAAGGTCTGTGCCCTTCTTCTTCAGGTATGACTTTCCCAGCAAAACGGATCCTCGCCTATTTTCCTCTGTTGTTTTCGCTCCTGTCTGTAAGACCAACTAGCGCACTCGCATCTCTCTCTTGTGAGGCGTGAACCTTTCCTATCTCCTACCCTTCTATTCTAGTTACCCAATTCCTTCAAAGCCGCCGGCGAGGGGAACGAAGATGTGGAACTCTTTTCTCTTATAAATCTTCTTTGCAGGAGATGAGTTCAAACCCGGGAGAAATCCTCTTCCCTTAGTTTATGATAATCGATTGAGTAGTCATAGGAGCCGCATCAAAGGCAATGAAATTGTGTTGCGGAAATGAGTATGCTCTTGTGGGAAATTGACTGGTATTCAATCAATTAGGTAACTCTTACTTAAACAGCTTCGCTTACTTCCCCATCTCTCTCTCTCTCAATCTCATGAGTTCAAACCGGGGCAAGCGGTCCACGAGAATCTCTTCTCTTCCTTGCGTAGGCTCAGTAAAGTACTGATTACTGATTGGTGACAATGGTTCACAGACAGACTGCTGAGGCAATATAAAGATTGTTATCCCAATAGTCAATCTTCTTACTTCTCGTCTTTCTGGCTGCTCTCTCTTCCTAAACAGGAGGAGGAAGGGCTTTATGAACGTTACAGAATGAATGGTCAATGATAAAGAACCTTCCCTTTAGAGGAGGCAAAACAGTAAAGAAGGTAGAGCTCCGCACTAAGATTTCGCTACCAAAGCTTCGGAATTATGTTCTATTCCTTCTTGCGTCCGGAAAAATGAAACCTAACTCGCACTGCATGAAAGGACATAGCGCCTAATAGGGCATTCCTTGCCTTAGGGCACGATGTCGTCGTGTATATGTATATACCCGGAAACCCGGCTGGGCTAAAGAAGAGGAAGGAATATCCCTCTTTCGTGCCCTTGGGAACGTCGGCATTTTTCTCCTACTGTAGCTGCTACAGAAGACAAGCAATAGGAAATCAATCCCAATAAGCTACTTTTGAAAGGGAAGTGAAATTATTCAACGGCTTTCGATCTTCTTTTCCCCATATAGAGCCAAAGAAAAGACCTCCTCAGTCACAGAACCTGATATTCTATTTTATTATAAAGGGCGAATAAGGAACAAACCGGAATAAGAGGAATAAGACCGTACCATGCGACTAGGAAGAGAAGAAAAGGATTACCTATAAAGTTCCCTAAGGGATAATCTAGATCTCATTCTTTAGTTTTTATGCCGGACAGCTAAAAAGAAAGAAGCGATTGGACTGACTGACCGATGACATTGGTATTGAGACCGGCTTGGAGGACTTTTCGAGGTGTTGATGACTGAGCAGCGGATCTTGCAACAGCCGATTCTCGGAAAGAGACGACCGACGATTTGGTAATCAATTGGTAAGCCTTACTAACTAGTTACCTCGGATTCGTTGCATCAATGAGAGTTAGCTGTTAATTGCAGACGATTTGCGGCATCAATCAAAAAAATATCTTATTAGCTTATTCTTATTCAAAAGGTCTTTCTATCAGTATTCAAGTCAAAAACTCCTAAATCAAGAGGCTAAATGAATGGAGGCGTAGCTGCGAGAGCTAGCTAGGGGATCTATACTATTGGGCTACCTTGCTAGGCACCTCTTATAAGTCACTTTCCTTCCTTACACTCTACGTTCTCGCTTTCTTTACGGACCAGAATCAGAACAAAGGGGAATGTGGTATTATCAGTCCTCCTATTCCATTCCAGTTGGCACTAGTAATGCCGCATCCCGCTCTTCCTTCTTATTGATAGCAAAGGGCCTTCTAATTAGCGTGTCGGCAAGATCCGAGATTCTATCTAGGGGATTTCCTGCTTACCCGCTACCCTTGAAAACAACCTTTTTGCCACCTTACGACTGAACTATTGGTGTCAAGGAACTGATTTCACTAGTATAGCATCGAAGACATGCCCATAAGAGGATGCTCCATCTGCTCTCAAAGCTGTCGTAAGGTAAGGTTTTTACGTAAGGTTTAGCGTAGCCCTTTAGCCTTTCGGAATAGTGAATCATAAAAGGTTGTTAGTTCGACTGCCACAGAAAGAGGGTACTATTGAATGTTCGAGAAGCACTTTGTTTGAGACCATGAATCTCTAGAATGGCTTGTTTGCGACTAGGTGCCTTACGCGGAATAGGAGGTTTTTTCAATAGTAGAAAGAATATGGCATAGAATGAGATTGATGGACAGTTAATCAATAACATCAACTAGACTTCGGTGGTTAACAACCACCTACTTCTTTGAAACATCAAACTGGTATACTTCTCCTCTTGGCTTTAATCGAATATATTCGATTGGAAGAGAAGCGCACCTTGACTCATGCACTCATAAACTCCTGAAATCAGGAACTGGTTTGATCACTCATGAGCTATCTTACTAAAGGAATTCCAGTTTCCTAAACAGCTTATTAGAGAAAGGGGGAACAGGCGATAAAATAGAAGTGTGCCTTTTTTTTTTAATTTAAATAATGGCATCCCTTTCTCGATTCAATTCTGTTGGTTAGTTTAGAAGTCAGCCTGAACTGACTTTGAAGTCTTTGCTCAGCCCGAGCATTCCTACCTTGCCTCGAGCGCTAGGTTTTTATTCCTCTTTCGAATCATATTGTTCACCCGACAACCCCTCTGCCAAAGAATAGTAAGCCGGGAGAAAGGAATTCTGTAAAAGTTTCATTCAGCGCCGCGTGTAAAGGGCTTTCTTTCACGCATGAGTTATACCGAGTACTAAGTGAATTATAGACCACTTCCAATTTTAGTTTTCGAGAGGACGTCTAAAATAGCCGTATGTGTGGACACGGCCACGACGAACAAAACCAATGGTAGTAAAAGCAGATGTCTGGTCTCGGTTAAGCCCGACGATTCTCTAGACAAAGAAGAAGATAAGATGTGGGCTGTTGATCTGCTGGTGTACTCGATCAACTGGTCGCTCCTCTGGGTTCTTTCTCTCCAACCAAACGTGTGTCGAGCCCGCCACCGTGCACGCATGGTGCAGAAGTGGGTCCTAAGGAACCCGCAGAAGCAAAGAAGTGGTGGTAGTAAACTGGGTCTCTAAAGGGGGAGTTAAGTTCACTGAAGTTTTGGACTTAGTCACATCCTTTCCTACTATGTTCCAGCATTCTATCAGAAACAGTGGGCTGTGGTTGGACCAGACTTAATAACCCTTGTTAAAAAAGCTTTTGAAACTGGTCAGTTTCCTATTTCCCTAAACCAAACCCTTCTCTCCCTTGTTCCTAAGGTGGAGAGGCCAGAGACTGTAAGACATTTCAGGCCTATTGCTTTATGTAACGTAGCTCTGAAAGTTATCTCCAAGGTGCTGGTCCAACGGATCAAACCATGGATGGATGGACTGATTAGCAAGAACCAGAGTAGCTTCATCACCGGGAGGTTAGGTGTCGACAACATTATATCCATACAGGAGATAGTCCACACTCTTAGACAACGAGGGAGCAAGAAAAGCTTTATGATCATCAAATTGGACATGGAGAAAGCCTAGGACAGGCTCCGGTGGGCCTTTCTACACCAGGTTTTACTCGAATCCAACATCCCAGCTAACATTGTTAACTTGGTTATGAATCTAGTCTCTTCCACCTCCTTCTCTGTACTTTGGAATGGAGACAAGAAACCCGAATTCAGTCCTAGCAGGGGGATCCGCCAAGGGGACCCATTGTCCCCGTATCTATTTGTCTTGTGTGTTGAGAAACTGAGTCGTTTGATAGCGCAGCTAGTGAGTGATGGGAACTGGAAGCCAATCAGAATAGGGACACGAGGCCCTTTAATTTCACACATGTTCTTTGCTGATGACCTCCTGTTCATGGGTGAGGGATCGGAAGCCCAGGATGAGGTTATGCTGGGCTGTTTGCATCAATTCTGTGAAGCGTCAGGGCAGAGAGTTAGCTTCGAGAAATCTCGGGTGTGGCTCTCACCTAACACTCCAAGACAGAAAAAGTGGATCATCTCCTCCAAATTAGGAATGCAACTAACGTCTGACCTGGGGAAATATCTGGGAGTTCCCATGCTACACGGACGAGTCACCAAGGCTATCTATGAAGAGCTCTCTAACAGAGTGCAAGGGCGACTAGCAGGATGGAAAATGAGCCAACTTTCTATGGCCGGCAGGACTGTTTTAGTGCAATCTGCTGCGTCCACTATAGCCACTTATACTATGCAGTCTACGAAATTGCCCACTGGGGTATGTAGGAACATTGACATGGCTAGCAGAAAGTTCATCTGGGGGGAGCTTAATGGGAAAAGGAAACTCCATCTGCTGCCCTGGGACACGTTATGCAAACCCAAAAACTTAGGAGGTCTGGGATTAAGGAAAACGGAGGTGGTAAATGAGGCTATGTTCATGAAGTTGGCTTGGCGCATGCTCCAAGGCTGTGATGGGCTTTGGTATCACATCCTTAAAGCCAAATATTTCAAAAATGGAGATTTTCTAGATTAGTGAGAAATTGTTCCCCTTTTTGGCGAGGTTCCTTTCAGTCGAGTCACGAACAATGTCCAATTTATATCCTCTTACTTACTTTTTTTTTGAACTCTCAGAACAAGGACTGATTGTTTTTTGCTTTCTGGGTGATTGTGTAATAGAATGGCCCCATGAAATTCCTTTGCTTTCCATCTACTACCCCGTATGCAATCCAAACAGCCTACGTTTTTCCACCTCTCTCTTAGCCTTCAAGCGGTCTAGTCCGTCTAGCTTCGGTATATTTATTCGAGTGTTTTAAGTGTTGATTTACTTTACTCTTTCATTTGTCCCTTAGTTGAGGGCCTTTCCCTTCACGACGTAAAAAAGAAGGATCTTTTGTTCCAGTAAGCCTTTCTAAGCCATCGAAGTATCTCAGGATATTCAAAGTATGAAAGACTCTATTCATCCAATATAAACCTGAAATGGTTGCACTCGTCTCACTTACTCAATTAGCTTGGCGAATTGTTTAGCCTGAAAGGAAAGTCAGAATATCATATCGAGCTTTCTTCCGGGTGTAGCACCATAGCCCTTCAGTCTAAAACTGATGAATCAAAGCCTATCGTCTCAGCCTTCCCCGTTTTAGGATAATCGCATCAGCCTTTGAGCCAGCTCTTCATTCTCCAGATTTGCTTGTAGAGCTCTTGCATCTCTGTAATCAGCCGATTGATTATCCCTGATCCTTTAGTGATCTAAGGTCCATAAGTAGTCTTTGTTGTAGCTGCTTCCGAAGCAAGGACAATCTACCTTATCTTAAACATATAGGAATCACGTTTTCGCTCCAAAAGTGAGTTCAGATTAAGCCTATCTGCCTGCTCCCTTACTAACCCCTGATTTTGCCCTATAAAACATATTTCCTATAAGGTTAGGTAAGCCATTTCATTTAGGACTACCACCCCACCCGATAGACGATAGAAAAAAAAAAGGCTTTAGATGCTTCCGAGATCGAAAGATTGGTTTCCCAGGTTTTCAGATGCTCGACCATAGGGCATTAAGCGTGGAATAAGAGGAACGAGATAGAGAGAACGAGCGAAATAGTGATCGCGTAATAGCTCCATACTTTTTTCGATAGCTAGAGAACTAGAGCAAGGTAGAGCTTAGTACTTGGAACGATAGGGTACGAGGAGTGGAACTGGCCAAGGGGCACGAAAGGTATAAGACTAAGCAAGTCAGTATCTCGACTCTCTTAGCAAGTAATCTCTTTCTTCTTAGCTACAAATATTGAAATGCTTCTTACCAAAGAAGAGACTCTTTTCGCGATTCGCCAACGTCTACGAATGAGACAATCCTTTTTTAGCATTCAAAGCTTCCTCCTTCTTTCGAGCCAGGGAAGTGGAATAGGTATCTAGTAGCAAAACAGATTAAGACTCCCTTGTGAAAAAACTCAATTCAATAAGGCATAAGAAAATCAGACAAAAAGGGAGGAAATAGCAAAGAATCATTGAAGATGATTGCCAATTGACTATTTCTAATCTAATTACATAAGTAGCAAAGTAAGAATGACCAAGGTCTTAGGCTTAGGCCAGGGCGCAAGGAAGCATAGTGCCATTTACGAAATGTGTAATAAAATGAATTGCGAGATGCTTTTCGATAGCATTGGCCAAGTATTCCTGATTAACGGTCAGGCTGAGGGACTTGGCCTAGCATCGGGTTCTGTTCTGAGGAAGAAAGTTGAAGTTCAATCATTCTCTTGAAAGCAGGGAGAGTTAGGACCGAATCCAATCCTTGAGATTCCAATCAAAAAAGAAATTCAACTTCAAAGGGGCAGTAGCAGTCGTAAGGCCGACAAATGCAGTCTACTCACAGTCTATAGCCTGCCTTGCTTTTCATAGACCTAGGATGATTGATGAAGCAACAATCTCCTTATTAATAGAACCTGGAAATCTCCTTATTAGCGGTCTTCCATTAGACCCAGTTCGGTCAGATCAAGCATCACAGGGCTTCTCATCAAAGAGCGCTTTATAGAACCCGGGGAATTTTTTCTTAAAAGGATATGTAAAAAAAAATCGATTCCTGAACACCCGGCAAAGTCCGATCTAAGAATCATTTAGAAGTGAAAGAACTCGATTTCAAGTCGGAGCTAGCCTGGTAAATGATTCATACTCCTTACCTATTAGCATTAAATAGTATCTTTTGTCTACGATTGACGGGTATTTACTCGATGGGACGAAAGAAGGAAAGAGCCTCCTCATAGCACTACTTCTCAGAGATAGAGTTATTGGCTAAGAAAGCAGTCTATAGTGAAGTTTTCAGGGTAAGACGAGTGAAGTTTTCACAAGTAAACTACTTCTCTGCCCTTGCGGTGCAGTCTCCGTACTAGCGACTAAGCTATGGATACGATTTCTGAAGAAAGAGTCATTTTCTTTATCCCCGGGAATACGACTTAAAAAAAAAATCTTATTCCACTCGGTTATTGATGTACCGGAATTGCTGCTTGAAATCATTACCCTTGCTGTTTATTACGGGGGAAGAAGATAGAAGGCAACAAAGGAGAATCGGCTAGGGATTGTCATTCTTATTCCTTTTTCTTCGCTTCGGGGGATAACACTAATTGGGAATTTTTCCATGGGCTTTCAATGGGACCATGCCTTGGATTGAAATCCGAGATCATCCCTTACTCTCTAACTAACAGAAGAAGCGGAACAATTATCATTGCCTTGCTTGATCATCCTATCAGTCATGGTAACGGATTGAGTCTCTCTCTTTCGGTAGCTAGTTTGACTGTTTGTGATCGAACAAAACAATAGCAAGAAAAAATCGTAGTAAAGTAGAGCTAGACTGCATGATTGGCTTGTAGGAGAAAGATAAGAAGGATTCGAGCCAAGACGGAGATGCAAGCTTTCTTTCTCTGCTATTGGATGTCATAATGTGGCACGCACTTTATCAACTCTAATGTTACCGGGTCCGCCTTATGTGATTTGAAAAGCTTTCGAAGTAAGCTAAAGCTTCCCTTATTAGGCGAAAGAAGAAAGAGTGTGGGATGAAGCGTTGCAATCAATCTTTCGTAGTTAGACCGTTGATACCCTGCCTAGCTGAATAACTGACCGACGGCAGAATGGTAAGCGTCCTAGTTCACTTGCGCGGGTCGGCACTTATTTCGTATGTGATGCAACTACAATGCTTGAGAGATCGAGTGATCTGCAAGATGGTCAAACAGAGGAATCGAGAGAAATGTCCGTCTCTGCCTCTGTGGTGCAGTGCGCTAGGTTGGCTACAGCAGGCTTGGTTTGGGAGTCCCTTGAATGGATTCGGGGGCAACACCCGTGCTGGCTTCGCTTTGAGACTTGGATCCTTCGCTGGCCTCGCCGATCAAACTCTTCTTTGAGACAAGTCAAGCACGCTTTGCAAGCCGCGAAGAGCCACTCGAGGTAGAAGCTGTGGCACCCAATTCTAGCTGAGAGAGAAAAAAGCATGTCAGTCAGGAAAGAATGAAGTTAAGAAAGGTGTGGTTAGATTAAGTGCCAAAGGTCTTCGCTCTTCGAAAGAAAGACTAAACCAAGCCGGGAACCTGAGACAAGGCAAGCGCTTAGTTCGGATACGACCGTGCTAGGATCAGACAGACAGCTACCATAATCAATCGAGTGGTGACATAAATAAAGAAACGGATCCGATCCACTCCACTCATATTTCCGGGGCGATTCTCCTAACCACCTTAGCCTTGAAAAGGCGCCCTTTGGCATCACTAAAAGCGATCTACAACTATCCTATAAAAA
The DNA here is from genome assembly GCA_027563885.1 of Erythroxylum longipes. Taxonomy (NCBI): domain Eukaryota; kingdom Viridiplantae; phylum Streptophyta; class Magnoliopsida; order Malpighiales; family Erythroxylaceae; genus Erythroxylum; species Erythroxylum longipes. The sequence continues at coordinate 35,225 of JAOQMS010042913.1, forward strand.
GAATGTCACTATTTTTTCACAGCAGATCAGGGAACATTTCCAGCATGAAATCACACTGTTCTAAGGGAGAAAGATAACACCAATTCAAGTGGATCGTCGCACCGAAAGAGTTTAGAATGTAAAATAGAAAAGTTACAGCCCTGTCCACGAATGAATCGAATCTCTTTATTATTTACTTCTGTCTCTTTTTCTTCTTATTTTTTTTTCTAAAATTGGAAGATCATGTCATGGAATTTTCGCGGTGCGGATAATAAGGCTTTTCGCTCAGCTTTGCGTGAGCTTTGCCAGAAGTCAAGTATAAACCTGATAGCAGACTTAAGCTTACCTGTTCATAAAAAAAGACTCGAAGAAGTTGGGAAAATAGAATGATACCTATATATATAAATCCATATAAGAATAATAAGAAAAGGCGATAACATTTTCTTTTTGAAAGTAGAATTATATAAATTTGAGTAAAAAAAAGGAAACTAACGAAGAAAAGAAGGTAGTTTACTTACTTAGTGAAAAACTAAGGTAGTTTACTTACTTAGTGAAAAACTAAGGAAAAAAAGAAAAAAGGAACATTTACAAAACAGTAAAAAAAACCATCCTGAACGACGAGAACGAACGAAAGAACGCTGACCTGGAAAACGTTCCAAGATACTATATATAGTATCTTCAATCAAAAAGAAAGAAGAGAAGAGAAAGAACTGGAAGTTGGCGCCTGCTTGCTTACCAAGCGATCCTGGCTTTCCGCTCCTCTCCCGTCCGGTCGAGTCCGCTTCGCTCCTCCAGTTCGATTATTATTCTTGACTTGACTTATTATTATAAAAAGCACTCACTATCAAAATGAAAGACGATCGATTATCTACCCAAGAAGATAGAGAGTCCCACATACGAGAAAAGGTCACAAATAGAGTTGAACCAAGTAACATTGAAAAGGCATAATGAAAGTAGGGTCGGGATACCCCGCCCTCCGAACCGGACGTGAAGGTCTCCCCTCATCCGGCTCTCTGCAGGGGAATCTCCATTCACTGCTTCCCCTAATATCCTCCCTTTACCAAATCATGGGGGTTTACAGGAGATCCCAGAGGCTCGCTCGGAAGGCTGCTATACCAGACCTTTTGACTCAACTCTATTCTAGTAGTCACTATACTATAGTAGTTCGCCCGGCTGCTCTTGCTGAAATCATTACTCTTCATTTTCCCGTGCTCTAGCAATTTCGCTCCCTAGACCACTACCGTGTAGTTAGGTAGAGGCAATCCAATCTTTCCGTAGTGACGGGAATCTAGGAAGAAATAGGGATCCCTATCAATATAAAAATGAAGAATATATAAAATAGTTAATTAGTTACACTACCTTTCTCTCACTCAATAGATGTATCTGGTCTGATACGGTACAGTAAAATACGAGACAATGGAATGCAATGGGATGGATGGTAGAGGGCTGCCTGCGCCCAAAAGCGATGATTCACCTTTCCCCTTGTCCATAGGGACCTCGTGGCATACAACCGAAACGACTCCCACTAGATAGCCGCCCCTTTCTCTCTTTTTACAGCCTCGTGGACGGACGAAAGAAGGGAAGTTACAGAACGGGGCAGTGGGCTCGCGAAGTAGACAGCAAGCAACAGCTTCTCAGCCCCCTTGACTTTCTATTATATTCTATATGACGGATGACGGGAGCAATTATATTAGTAAAGCGCTAGCGCGCCCCTTTTTCTAATAATAAGGTCAGTTTTGAAGCTGGCCTGGCTGCTCTGCTATACTATACTAGCTTTAAGGTGTTTTCGGAAAGCGCTTTAAAAATAGAATAGAAAGTAAAGGTAAGATTCTATCTTACGAATCTAAAGATCTCAAAATGGAAGAACGAGCTCTGATTCTCGCCCCTATCTCTAAAGGGGCGTAAGCACTTCACTGTCTAGGGGATGGGATTCATTTACTTGCATTCCTGCTAGCACTACAAAAAGCTCCGGTCTTAACGCCCTTACTACTGCTGTGTAGCCTTTCCTCGGGTTCGTAGAGTCGGGTTTCCCGTTTACCCACAACGGAGGAGCCGCCCCCACCAGGCAGGCGGCCACGGGTCATAACGCACTCTTCGCACAACAAATCCACTTTGAAGTTGACTTATTCGCTCGGCCAATCGTCGGAATGTATACGAGATACCATAAGGGCCCAATATCTCAATAGCACCTTTGTCTAAAGCTTCGAATGAGACTTCATATCCGAAACGCAGGAAGGATCTGACTAGAAAGTCATTCAAAACTTGATCGAAGAACCAGCGTTTATTGAAGAAGCTATAGAGTCGATTACAAAAAGTACTAGTTTGAAAGGCTCGTTGGAATTGATCCGCTACGGGATTTACATTATACGCAACAGAAGCACCTGAAGTACTAAACGGAATAGGTATTAGTTTGGTAATGGTTGGAGCAGCAAACTCGGATTCGGCAAGAATCTCATTTTTTGGTAGTACAAAGGGGGAATTGGCCCAAAAATTGGATAGGGGTCAAGACGCAGTCGGGCGCCGGCGGCTGACTCAAGTGCCCCCCGAACCGCGCGAAATGGTCGCCTATTACACGGCTCATTAACTCTGCCTGGGGTGGAGGTACCTATTATTCGTCGGCGGTCCGGCGCACCCCTTACAGAATGAAAATGAGTTCTCGCTATCATTCTGGCTATACCTTTGAATGATGGCTCTAATTTCACTCCGGATGCTCATTTTCCCCTTCGTCTCATCCTCGGCATTTTGACAGGCTCGGGTTAGCCATGTCTTTAGATATTGAAGGTCTTTCAATTCGGCGCCGGGATCCTTTTATTTCCGGGCGAATGGAGCGGCGGATAAGCTCTTCGATTCTTTGTCTTGAGGAGGGAATTGTCTTTATTGACTGATATTTGTTGGCCTCTTTTTCGACCAAGCCTATCAGCTGTCCTAAAAGGTTTTTTTGTTCCTCTATTTTTGACAATTCCATCTGCCATACCTCCTCTTCGACGGCCTTCCTTTTTAGGTCGCGCTGATTCTCCGGATCCTCCTCAGTCGGGGGGAGGTTGAGATCGGGAAGACTTGGTTCTTTAGAAGAGCTTCCCCCGCCTCCGACGTAAAGAGTAAGGTTATC
>JAOQMS010042914.1:0-12789 GCA_027563885.1 Erythroxylum longipes
TGAATATACTCGGATTCTCTCTTCAAGCCTTACAAAAATGGCAACTCAGCTCACAACTCTCTTCTTTCCACTCTCATTCTCATTTTTCACTCTTCTAAGATGACAAGACAGCAATTCCTCTTTCCCAATGCACCCTTAATGAGTCCCAAAAGTCCACTTTACCCTTGGTACTTAAACTATATACCGAAAATACCCTTAATTTCTTCTCATGCATTCACTCCTTAAGCTATTATGCTTAAATTAATGGGAAAAATTTTCAGGGGGCCGACAGTTAACATCCTTAATGTCAGCTATGGTCCACCTTATAGCTGTGAAGTGGTCTTTAAGCACTCGAATAAGCTTTTCCTCTTGAAACATTCTAAAGTTTTATGTCATGTTGGTTCTATCCTATGTTGTAGAAGAAATTAAATGGAAAAAAAATCATGATGTTTGGTTCACAACTGTATTTTTACTAATGCATGAAACATTTTAAAAAGAGTTGAGTTTGTTTGAAAAATAAATTGAAAAAAGTAACGTGGCCATTAATTAAAGAACATTGATAATTTACGATATTATACGTAATGAAAATTTGATAATATAACTAATTATTAGTCATGTAAGTAGTACTAAGTAAAATAGGAGAACCCATATTTTTTTTGAAATAAGTTTGTAATCTCAAATCTTTTGTTGAACAATTTTGGACTTATAATTGCTTGACATAACTTGAATATTATCAGGTCTGATGGACTTGTACAAGTCTCACTACTTATTACTTCCATAATACGATATCTTAAGAGAGTTCTGTTTCGTGAATTGTAAAAATTATACAAAATATAAGAAGGCTTAGTATATTTAAGTAGTTTAACAATAAAAAAGGATTTGACATTATTTTTGAAGTGAATAAAATATCACAATACATCGCAACATACTTAATCTATAACTAAACTAATCATACCATAAGTAATTCTTATCTATAAATCCACTATAGGACTATGGTTCATTTTTTATAATGTTCTCCTAATAAAATAGAGAGATGAATTACGTAAATTCAGTGTTCGAATAGATCTTCAAATGACAATACTTAACATTTTTTTAAAGAGATCTTGATAGTTGTCTTCAAAATGACTAAAACTTTAGTTTGTAGAATGTGCTAGAGTTATTTGAGATTATGTATACTACTAAAACTTAAAAGGTAAATTAATTCAATACCTTGACTTTTTAAAAATGATTTTATAAAAAGGATAGAAACTTTTATTTTTTACACTAAATAATACAACTTATGAGAATCCATAATCATCTATCATACTGTGAATGATGTTATTAAACTGATTTATTTACTTTTTTAATTAAATGAATTACTTACGATGAGATAAAAGTGCATACACACAATCAATTATTAAAAAATAGAATCTCACTACAACAAAAAGAGCTTTAGACAATAAACAAAAGCATAACTATAAGTATAATTATTGTTGCCTTTTTGTTAAGGCAACAGAATTCATACCATTAAATAAAGTGGGGTTGATATAAATATAAGATAACAAAATTTTTTGATTAGGCAACAAAATAAAAAATGTTGCTTTAAGTTTTGATTAAGGCAACACAACAGTTTCAAATTATAGTAACAATGTTGAATAGATATTGCAATAAGTTAAGTCTTTATAAGGAAATAAAGTGATTTTTTAGGCAACAATTTGTAATAACAAAAGCAACAATTTATTCTTTGGTTACAAATAATATGTTAATATAAAAGCAAACTCTTATCATTAAGTAGGTAACATCCATATATAAATTAAAAAAATACAAACATTTATGTATGACTTAATTGCGTACATAATATCAAATGTAAATAACCAAAAAATGCATTTATAAATGATATATAGTCCAAAAAAAACTTGTATAATTCAACCTTTAGCATATTCAAAATACAAAAGCAAAATCATTTGCTAAAATATTCACCCACATTATCTTCCTCCATTTTATATGGAATATAAATGAATTAATTCTAAATACTAAACAAAATCAATATGTATGGGCATTCCAAAATCCTTCCCCAGGTACCTCCTTATCCATTCCTAATCATTAACTTCCTACAAAAACAAAAAACCAATAAGTAGATTAGAATTGTAAAACTACTATGCTCATAAACAGGTTGATATATCTAAAGAATAAAATACTAACTACTTTATTATGACCTCAATTTAATATAAGAAAAATAATATAGTCCAAAAAATAACAACATAATGATTTAATTCTTTTTATGAACTAATTCAAAAAGTATGAAAATAAGAAATTAATCTCAATAAAAAAGATAACAAGATCATGTACAACAATAGTGAATTAAGAAAATTTGTAACCTGATATTCTTCATATTGATATGTATGGTTCAGAGGAATAAAAGATTCCTTTCTTAATTGACTAAGTACAATCAATATACCAAACATGTCTATGTTAGTGATGTTAACTTGGCCAAACTAAGATTGAATGAGGGAGAACATTTGTTTCATCATTTCTTCTATATCAACTTTATGTTGTTCTAGTTGCCATTTCATTTCCAAGCATTCAACTTTCTTTTGTTCTAATTCCTCTCCCATTCTCTCCTTTTCAACTTGTACTTTTTGTTTCATCTCTTCTTCCAATGCATTCTTGATAGACTGTCAGTACTCATTAGGAACTTTGTATAAGGCTTCACTCACTATATTATTTTCTTTCATGTTAGATGCTTTCACACCCTTCCAAAAAGTTTATTACGTCCAGGCCTAATTAGTCCCATATCAGCCACAACTTCATCAAGCTTTTAACTATCATTTTTGTTTTTCACTTCTTTAATGCAAGCCTATAAAAAGAAAATCTACAGTCACACTAATGAATGGAAGCACCATATATGATTACAAAAAACCTACTATAATTCCAGTTACACTAGAAATAACTCATTTTGACAAAAAGAACAAACCAACCATATAAAAAACAAACGAAATGGAGTTAGAAACATATGCAAAAGCAGCAACAATATAGAAAATTATTACAAGACAAACATTGCTCATGATATTCTCCCTTATAACTTTAGTAGATTGCTTTTACACTTTTCTAAGCTTTCTTTTATAAGTTGTAAGATACGTTTTAACATTAAGGAGTGGAGTTTTATCCTCTCTTTCATTTTGCTATCCATGGAAACTAATTATAATTTATAAATAATTTAGAAAACTTAAACAATTTCTTGATAGATTATAAATAATTAATGAACTTACTAACTTAGCATAAATACTTGCAAAGCTTATAGGACCAATTATGTGAATTTCAGTTTGTTGTTGTTTAATTTGAATATTTGTTTCAAAAATTTGCTTCACATTATAGCATTATATTAATTAGATATTATTTAACTAAATTGTATATAGTATTAATAATTATCATACCTTCACATCTAGGTGGTTTCAATAAGAAATGAGCTCCTCATAAACTTCTTTGCTTAAGTAGTTAGGAAGATTGACCATTCTTTTTGCATATGTCGTATACTGTTTCAAATTCTTTTGCTTCACTTTAGCCTTATAACTTCTCCATACATCTCGAACAGTTTTTAAAGTCAATTCTTTACTTTCTAATAGCAAAATATATCTCTTTTGTTATGTAATAAATGTTTATTTAAATTTTATAAATCAAAATTGAAAGGAGCATTAAGATAATGATTTTTTACATTAACATATTCCTAAAAATGTTATTTGGGAATCTTATGCCAATTAACAGGGTTTAGAGATGTAAGATTTTGTTTACGAGCAACAGTATCTAAGAAAAGTGGGAAATCAGTCAGCATCATCTTATCAGGACCAACTGCTTAATTAAGAGCATTAAAAAAAATTGGTTTGCATTGTTCTATAGATCATACAAGAATTTCTTTAAGCAAAGTTAGGCCTCTCCCTTTCTTCTTCACAAATTTTATATTCAAAATAATTTTTAATGTTAGTATACATAAGAGAAATTATTTAAATAATAATACAATATATGATTACCTTTACATTGAGAAGTAGCAATTTATGTCATATCCATGTTTATATCATATCCATTTTCTTTTATTAAATCTTCATATGGTTTAAATTGTTGTTCCATAATTTTATTTATTATTTCTTGCCACTTTAGCAATTTCTGTCATATCCATGCTTATATCGTATCCATTTTCTTCTATTAAATCTTGATATGATTCAAATTATTGTTCCATAATTTTATTTATTATTTCTTGCCACTTTAGAAAAGCAGACTCTTTTTGAACAATCGCTTCCCCTACTTTGCCTTCTGTTACATTTTCACATATTTCATCCCCTCTACTTACTTTTTCCACTTATGGTTGTTCCTCAACAAGTTTCTTTTTTTTTCAACCTAGTCTAGAATCGACACCACATTAGCAGAAAAGGGATTAGGTTCCTATTAATGATAAGATAATTCCTTTTCTCATAATTTGGTAAATTTTCTTGTGTGATTTTCCATTGTGAATTTGGTGATGCTCAATATTCAATTTCTTTTGTGTTAATCTTACAAATTAACTTTTTGTCAATCATCTTCACGTGTTTACTTTTCTATTCAGTTTTTTATTTTCATTTTAATAATTCTTTAGGCCTTAGATAACTTAGACTTAGATTAGTTTAACAACTCCTCAAGGGATCGACACCTCACATACTACACCCACGACTTGTGCACTTGTAGTATATTGAGGGTTTTAATAGATTAAAACTTATCTCAACACTATTCTTTCATGAAACATATCTGATTTGAGAAAGCAATAACGAAAAAATGTATTTAGTTGTATCCATAAAGCTAGAGTTTTTACAAAATGAAATTATGTTTTGTACAACTCTTTAATTAATTTACACTAAATACAAAAAGTGAGATTATAATGGTCCATTTCTACCTTATGGATTCCCATCCTATTACATTTACATTGTCACCATGTTTTAAGCCATAAATTTATGATAATATACTGCTAAGTTAGTAGTGGGGTTTTTTTTTATTTAGTTGCCCTCCTAACTAGTGATAGCACACAATTTTCATACATGCAAAGTGTTACTATATGACTATTTTTGTTATAAGTAGTACCTGTAACCTTCCCATCATTTACATCATGTAAATTTTTTCAAGCAGTATATAAAATACAACATGCGATATATGTCTTAGTAGCATTAAAGGTATTTACCAAAAAGTAATTATCATATTTATACACATATGTTATTTTCATGTTTTCAATCATTAATTGAGGTTTATTTGTTAGATGCATACCTAATTTATGTGGCGACAACAATGTGATTTTTTATTTCATATGCATATTGCTAACAATTTTATCATACTAATTGCTATGAATTAAATGTTGTTTGGTTTCTAGGTACAACTAGCTACTAACTGTTGTTTCACAAAACATATCAAAGAGCCTCGGGATTATGGTGGCTTCCTTACTGTAAGATTCATTGCTTCCCTCATTTTCTTTAAAAAAGTCATTGAGAGTATATGTAAATTTTCTTCATTTTGGCTTTCCAAGTTCCTATTCATGAGTGGCAAAGGCAAGTTATTGGTTATTATTGGAACTTAAAGAAGAGAAGTTTGTAGATACTTATATATGAATTATTTAATAATCTTTACTTTATTTGGAAATGTTTTCAAAGAATTGGCTTCTTCAAAGAAGTGTTGATTTTGCTAATTGTTCAAGGGTCAACTGTACTATGAAGACTTGATGAATACAAGTAGTAGAATGCATAGCAATACAAATAGTAGTTAAATGATTGATTAATTGGGAAGCTTTACATTATGAATCTCCATTGCGGAATAAGACTGACATGTTAGTCTAGATATTCATGTTGATATTCTTATATTGTCACAGATATGCCAACATTGTACAATTCATTCATGCAATTGAAATGTTCACTTATGAAAATAATGTATATTAGAAGTTCATATAGGATATGAATTTAGGAAACTAAGAAAACTTTCCTGTTTTCTTTCAACTTTTCACATCTAGAAGAAATTTTTTGTGAAAAACTATCTAAGCAATCTCTTTTGCTCATCTTTTCTATTTTCTCTTCAATTACTCTTGTTTGATCCGTATAATTGAGGTGTCACCCTCCAAATATTACAACTTGTAAATAACAGTTATTGGAAACATTTCCAACACAATTTTTTTAGAACTATACTGTACCAAATGGCATCCATAACAAACCAAAACAACATCCTAACCGATTTACTTACTAATTTAGAACTAGAGCACTCTCAGTAAATAAGGTTGGTAAATAAGGGGATTAATTTAAAGAAGTAATTGTTTTCATGACAAGATAATACTTCAATGAAAATGCTACCTTTACATTTTTCCAAAGAATCTGACATACTGGACTAAAATTAAGAAAAGACAGAGGGCCTTACAAATTTTCAACAATTGTCTAAGGAAGCTGATATGAAACACTTTAATTAAATTTATAGGAACATGAAACAACTAACTTTTTAATTTTGATTTAATGGCTGTTAGATATAGTTAAACAATGCAACAAAAATGTATTCCAAGAAATTGGTATATCAAAACAATTAGCTGGTCTAGTTGAACACTTGAAACATGAACTAAGATGAATATGGCTTTCCTTGATGATTAGTTAACTATAAAATTTTACAAGCAACTCCAACATCGTTTCACTAGGAAAAATCCATTTTACTAATTTTGTTGGAGGTGAGATTAACAACATTAGACAAAAACATTAATTACAGTAGCCAATTAGATTAACCCATAAGAGGAAACAAAAGAAAAGAAGAAACAACATTCAAATCAAATAAAGCCAAGAAACAAGAACAACACAACCATTAGTCTAAGCCCAAAAACAATAACCATATAGTAAGTACAGTGGTGATTTATATGCTCTTGCTTTTTAACTGGCATTTAAACAATATGAATGCTACACAAATGCTCAGAAGGCAATAAAATAGTATGAATGCTACTCCAACGGTTAGAACTTTTATAATTATCAATCAAAATCTTAAGTTCCAGAAGAGACTGGTGGAAAAAGAAAATGGAAAAATAATCTAACTCCTATGAATCGCCTCCCTCTTTGCCTTCAAACACGTCCTTTATTTTTAAATTAGTGTTTTGGGGAGATGCACAATTTGATGATGGCTATGCATTAGACTGCGCACAACCAAAAATTACAAGAATCGCGAAGATGCAAGGGCTCAGGGAAGTACACAAATATGTGCACAGCCATGCATCCTTTATGCACTTCAGATCTTTAATTTCTGCTATAATCTCGCCCGAATTCTTCTTCTTTTGGTCCATGAAGATAATTATGCTCTATAAACACACTTGGAGTGAATTAAGTACCAAATATACAATAAAAGCATAAAATATCAAGTAAAATACATCAAATATAGATGTAAAAATATAGTCAAATATCCATCTATCAATAACACTAACAAATCCATCAAAAGTTGCACATCAAAGTGGATCTCTCTAAAGCATTTGATTCTATAAGATGGGAATTTATTTCTTAAATTGAAGCTTGTATTTCATCCAATTCCTTCAACATTTTAGTGAATGAAAATTAAAGCCCTCTTTTCTAAGTCACTAATAGGATTAGGCAAGGCAATCCCATTTTCCCTTATATTTTTCTTACTGCTATGGGAATTCTTACAAGGATGATAATTAAGTACACTCAGGACTACACAAACTTTAAATTTCATCATAAGTGCAAAGACCTTAAGATTACTTATCTTAGCTTTATTGATGACTTGATTTTACTCTTTAAAGCTGACAATGTTTTTGTTTTATTCTTATTCAACTCCACTAAGAGTATTGTAATCTCTTAAGACCTAGAATCAATTTAGATAAGGGTATGTTGTATGTTCTTCTAATGTGGAATCCTGACTGCACGTCATAACGCTAGTCAAAATAAAATAACTAAATTTACTACTATAGTAGTAGCGAGTCTAGGTCGATCCCACAAAGAGTGTGTGTAAAGGTTCTGAAATGAAATTAATCGGTGTTTAGGTTTAGAGGAATTTTTGGATTTTTGAAATAAGAAAATAAAATGAAACTAACCTAATGAAAACAAATTAAAGAAAACATACAAAATGAAAGCGGGGAATTCGGTAGGTATCCAGTTCTAGGTTCAATCTCGGCCTAAACACGATCAAACATATTTTATCATCCTAATATCTTTACAACTCTCTTCAAACTATCGATCTGAGACTAATAGAATGCTCTACTAATCCCGGCTTTTCCTTATGTTTTGTTTAATCAAGACACGATTATTAATTAAACCTAACTCCAAATGTAAGCCATCTTCTCCATGCTTTGGTGGTGAAAGAACGAAGAAAGAAAACCTAGTGCCTCCAATTCTGTTATGCTCCTTACGCTAATGCTCCTGTTTTCTATTTAGTGAATCAGTTTTTGGTCCAATTTACTGTTCACACCCCCTCCTTTTACTATGTGTTCTAAGTAAAACGCAGACCATGCATTCAATGCGTTCAACACACGACACCTGCATTCAATGCAGGCATTGTCTATATACGCAGAAACGCAGACATCTACCCTATATGCGTAATGTCATTTTGACCCTTTTGCCCCTCACCAGCTGCTATCATTTTATGCTTAATTTGCTGCCATTTTCTGCTCCATTAAATTGATTTTTTTGCATGGAAAAAACATGCACATGAAATGCTTTCTATGATTCTTCCTCTTTATGTTCCACTTTTCTTGACTTCCTCTTGTCTTTTAATTTTATTCTTCTTACTCCATAAAGAAAATTGAATATTAATCTTCAAAAAATAGCCTATATTGTGCTTTCGACTCACTTTAACTTTTTGGCTTCTGAATTGTGCCTAAAATCACAAATGAGTTAAAGTGAGTATCTTAAGCATTTCTAAGGAATTAATCACTAAATGTAGCATATCAAATGAATCAAAATTTAAACACATATCAAGTTCCCCCACACTTAGCCTTTGACTGTCCTTGGGTAAATCGTTAAAATCAAAATCATAAACCAAAAATTTAACTCATTTTCCACATTTCTTAAGAATAGATAACCATATGTAAAGATGAATGACTTTCAAAACCTATAGCAAAAACTCAACATTCAAAGATTCTATTCATGATCAATCAATATTCACCACCCTTAGAAACTGACTAATCTAGAGGTAGACTTAGACAAAAAATGTTTAAACAAGATATTTCCTTGGGTACACTCAAACACCATTCATGATCATAACAATCCATAACTTTACATATCATTTCATTTCTCCACCATTAAAAGTCACATGCATAATCATGAATCAAAGGACTTTTCTAGGGTTGTAATGTGAGTAAAGGTAAGGTGGGATGTATTTTAGGTAATGTAGCATAAAATCCATCAAATTAGTGAACCAAAAGTAACACTTAATGAGATATCAAATGCGCAAGTTAGCATTCATTTAAAACTGGGTACTGTCAACTATGAAGAATGCAACGACTATGTTTCATAACTCAATATCACTCTCACACCATAAGCCACATTAGCATAACATAAAAGTGCTCCATCTAAAACAACAGCCGCCTCATATGTAATATATTCAAACACCTAATCAATACAACTTAAGGAGGATAAATTATTAATTAACAACTTTTCACATCAATTATATTTCCTCGATACTTTTTATTCAAATTCACTTTTTTTTACTTTTTCTTTTCTTTTTTTCAAAAGTAGAAGTGATAGAAGCTACATCAACATATGATTCATAACATAGAATTTTAAAAAATATAACCAACCCACATGTATGCATACCCCTACACTTAGGCTGTTGTACAATCAAATTCATCAAGATTTAACAAATGCTTCACTAGCTTTAAGACTTGGGTAGGGCATTTGGTTAGGTGCATGTAATGTGGTTTATACAAAAGAAAAGGATAATAAAGCTCAAAGGGGGTTTGCAAAGGAAAATTCACATAATTGGGTAAGCTATTTGTCTAATGTAGCTTGTAATTCAACAAAAAATGCCTAACCATTTTCATAACAATGCATGTGATAAAAAATGTGGTCTCAAATAGAAAATCAATACAAAATAAAGATGTATATGTCATGAAGGTCACATATAACAAACAAAATAGTGAGACTAATGTAGATGTGTTAGTATAATACGGCTCAAAAACTCATTGGTTTTTGTCTACCACTAGTCACCGCTCTTCTAAGAGTAATGCACATTAATAAATCACAAAAGCAAAAGTACATGCCAAATTTTGCTATCGATTTTACAAATCAATTCACACTCAAAAACATGCATAAAAACTAATGTACCCCATCCCCATACTTTAAGCTTACATTGTCCATCATGTAGAATCAAATGCAGGAAATGGAGCAGTTAACAAAAATAACAAATGCAAAAAATGTAAAAGACAGAAACTAACTCCCCTTAGGTTGCCTCCCAAGTAGCACATTTGTTTAACGTCGTTGGCTCGGCCTCTAGTAGCGTGAATCAAGTGACAGTAGTCACATCCTCCAGCATCAACACCTCCAAATCCTCCATTTGGAAACCCCCATAATACAGCTTTAAGTGATGACCATTCACTCTGAATGTCTTGTTAGTTTTGAGGCTCTGTATCTCTACTGCACTAAAAGGAAAGACATGAGTGATAATAAACAAAGCAACCCAATAAGAACTTACCTAGAAAGAGTTTGATTTTGGAATGATATACTAACACTTTTTGGCCACCAAGAAGCTTTTACTTGAAATCATCTTATCACGAAAAGCTTTCTTCCTCCCCGTATATATCACTGCATTTTGATATGACTCATTTCTCATCTCTTCCAACTCTTGAATCTGTAACTTCCTATGTGCTCCCACATCATCCAAATCCATGTTGCATCTTCTGATAACCCAATATGCCTTATGTTGTAATTCCACCAGAAGATGACATGGCTTCCCAAACACTAGCTTATACGCTGACATCCTAATTGGTGTTTTGTAAGCCATCCTGTAGGCCCATATGCGTCTTCCAATCTTACACTCCAATCCTTCCTATTGGGCTTCCAGGATTAACTTAATTTCTCGATTTAAGACTTCAACTTGCCCATTAGTTTGGGGATGGTAAGCAGTAGAAACTTTGTTCATGATGTGCTATTTTCTGAACATTGCTTCCATTACCCTGTTGCAGAAGTGGGTTCCTCTGTCGCTAATGATGGCTTTTGGTATCCCAAACCTAGAAAGAATGTTAGTCTTAACAAATTCTGCATTAACCTTTGCATCGTTAGTCCTAGTGGCTTTAACTTCCACCCATCTAAAAACATAATCAATTGTAAGCAATATATAAGTGAAGCCAAAAGATGGAGGGAAAGGTCCCAAAAAATCAATTCACAAAATGTCAAAAATTTTACAGAAAAGCAAAGGAGTTTGTGGCAATTGGTCCTTAAGGGACAGGTTACCTGACCATTGGAATCTATCACAAGATTTGCAAAAGGTATATGCATCTCTAAATAATGTTGGTCAGTAGAAACCACTATCTAAAACTTTATGAGCTATCCTTTTCACTCCAAAATGCCCTCCACAAGTGTGTGAATGGAAGAAGGCTAAAATTGATGATGATTCATTTTTCGGTACACATCTCCTAATAACTTGATTTGCACAGTGCCTCCAAAGATACGGGTCATACCATATGTAATACTTTGTTTCACTTCGTAGCTTATCCCACTGAGCCTTTGAAAAATCAATAGGTAATTCATTAGTAACTAAAAAATTGACAATGTCTACATACTATAGTGGTGTCGCATCGGTAGAAAATAATTGCTCATCCGGAAAGGTTTCTCGTAAAGGGATATCATCTTCTTCCTTTATCAAACGACTGAGATGTTCTGCCACCATATTTTCTGCCCCCTTCTTATCTTTGATCTCCAAGTTGAATTCTTGAAGGAGGAGAATCCATTTGATCAGCCTTATTTTTGCTTCTTTCTTTGTGAGCAAGTATCGTAAAGTTGCATGGTCAGAATAAACAATCACTTTAACATCAAGTAAATATGATCGAAATTTTCCAAAGCAAAAACCACAGATAATAGTTCTTTTTCAGTAGTGGAATAATTCAATTGAGTTAGGTTTAGAGTCTTTAAAGCATAGTAGATGGCATGCAAAGCTTGTCCCACTATTTTTCCTAGAACCACCCCCGTTGCATAATCGCTCGCATAACATATGATCTCAAAATGGAGGTTCCAATCTGGCTGTTGAATCATCGGTGGGGATGCCAAAAGCTCTTTAAGTTTATTGAATGCTTACTTATACTTCTTTTCAAACTCAAAGGAGACATCTTGTTGAAGAAGCTTGCATAGTGGTGTGGCTATCTTTGAAAAGTCCTTAATGAACATTCGATAAAAAGCTGCATGCCCAAGAAAAGAACGCATTTCCATCACAATAGAGGACTTGTCTACTTCAATACCCTTAGCAGATATCACATGGCCTAAAACTACACGTTGATCTACCATAAAATGACATTTTTCTTTGTTCAACATAAGGTTAATTTCTATAAATCGTTTTAAGATAAAGGTAAGATTCTCAAGACATTCATCAAAAAAAGATCCATATATACTAACTCGATAATCGTCTCAAAATGTTCGGGAAAAAATGCTTACCATACACCTTTGGAACGTGGCGAGTGCGTTACATAATCCAAATGGCATCCTCCTGTAGGCAAATGTAACACCCCACTCCCGCTGGATCCGAATCCGATATCAATCGTGATACCCGAATCCGTGCCCCGCGAGAATGGCATGTCACATCACTTAACACATCACTTAACACTGATCATTCACTAAACATAAATCGGTATACCTTTTTTTT
>JAOQMS010042915.1:0-12788 GCA_027563885.1 Erythroxylum longipes
TGCACCTATAATGATGAAAAATGAATATGAGAATAAATATTATATAATATGATATATTAATAAAAAGACATATTTTAACTTAAATAGATTTTCCCAACATTCATTTATAGCATTAACTTCACCAGTAAGGGAGTTGTATCCGATTCCTATTTCTTTCAATAAGTTCTTGAAATTCTTTAATCTAGCCCTTAGTCCATTATACTTATTCTTCAATTGAATATCAGTGTACTCCTTATTGAATTTTGTTTGAAGCCCTGCTTTAATATTCTTCCAACCAAATTTGGAAAAGGTAGTAGTCGTTCGATTTCCCTTCTTCACTTCATCAACCATTAAGGAAATTAAATACATCTCTATAGTATTGTTCCATACCCATCTTTTTCATTTATTTCTACACAATCAATGGAATCGTTCATATTGTTCAAACCTTCCATTACTAAATGTAACCATATATAAGTGACATGAATTATAACAATTTCTACAAAGTATTAAATGATAAACATGGTTTAAAATAAACATGAGACAACTATATTAAACGCTAAATTGCATAAAGTGCATGGAAATGATTGAACAAAAATAAAGGTGTAAATTTGATGCTATAGTATAAAAATAAATATGTACTTATGTTTTTCTTCTTTAATTTGTTTTCTCTCATTTCAAAGAATTTCTTAAGCACTAGTGGACGCGGCGTCATGGAAAGTTGAAAAAGTAAGCAACAGAAACGCATTCATTGTCTCTTTGAAACTACTTGGAAAGGTTGTCTATGTCACTGTTTCAGTACTTTCTTCTATTTATGTATTTTTTTTGCAACTATTTCTCTCTATATGTTTTGCACGTTCTCTCTTTCTTCCTTTCTCATACCTCAACCATTATAAGCTTCTATCAATAGTTTAGCCCTTTGTTAGTTAGATTCTGCACTCAAACTAGAAAGCAAAATTGGACACCAATACCAAGTTGGGATCATTTGGTCCCCACCTTAAAATACCTAACCTAATTTTAGAGATGGTACTCATACTTTAGTCAGATCCCTACCAAGTCACCTTTTGTCTTTTGCTCAAGTGATTACAGAATCCATATCTATATCTGCATATAATAATATCTAGTATTTATGTGAAGCCAAAGTTCAGTTTTCCTCTTATTTTATTACTTGGGTTCATAAGATAACCTACCCATAAGAGAGTAAGTAAATAGAAGATCAGGAAAATTTGAAGAGAGTTCAACATCAAATCTCATATTTTCCAGAATGCATATATGATTTTCATATTCTTGATAGAAGAAAAAAAACTGTATTTGGTCATTCTAAAAAGTGGAATTTGACTCCCACTAAGAATACTAGGAAAAAGAAAATTCTAACATCTGAGTGAGTATAAGTACTCTCCATCACTAGCAACCATAACAAAGAAACAAAACTCTTCCCTAGTTTCCTATCATACAACCTTTTTTCCCTTTCAGCCCTACCAAAAACAATAACTTGTTTGACAACCTTACATTATACCATGCACAAGCCCACCCTGACCCTTTCATGAAAACTGATCTCAACTATGCTCCTCCCTTTTTCCCTTCCAATTAGAGGCTTGACAATCAACTAACCTAGTCAGATTATAAACAAAGTATACAAGAGAATAGTACACATTTTGCTGGCAAAGGACATTCCACATATTCGTTTGCATATCTTCCCAACTAGTCAGTTTTCGTTTCATCACCATTTTTACACTATAATCCCGTTACATCTCACCAGAAGAACAGCCAGAACAAGAACCTGAGAAGTAGTTTATAGGTATGTGGTACTGTCATGCCTATAGTTACCTTACAGTGACAAGAGTTCATTGTCCATTTTAAAACAACTTGTAAGAATAGCTAGAAGATGGATACACCACTGAATATCCTCTAATAAATCATATATGTTAGAGTTGTTTGACAAACAATTTTTCCTTTGCACTTATGTTTATGCTTTAGGAGAAACACAAAGCTCATATGACCACCCAAAGCTCTTCCATTAGAGAACCTCTTTATACAAAACTTACACTTGTATATCTCCATCAAAATCCTAGAAACAAAAACACGACCTTTCTTCTCTAGCTCAAAGAAAGATACAAACTTTGAGAGTGGAAAGGAAACTAAAGAGTAGGTTACATAAGAGTAGTAGCTCCACCATGAGATTATATACGAAGCTTAAAAAACCAAAAACAAAAAGAAAAAATAAATCAAACAAGTATAACATCGCTGTGGCCATATCTTACTGTTCACGAACATCCTTGTTGCATAAAGCCCGTCATACCCATTCATAAGCTTGAACGATTTGTCTCAGTATCAACACCCTCAAGAAATGCAGCAATGAAGTAACGCAAGTAACGCGTTACGCAGCAATGAAGTAATGCAGTGACGCAACAGTGAAGTAATGCAGTGACACAGTAGTGGAGAAATCACAAAAACAGAATAACAAGCACAGATAACGCAGCAATCGAGAGATACGAAAGCAAGCACAGATAACAAATAAATGGAAAAATCGTAGGAATGTAATAATAGAGTAACAAGTAAAAAAAGCAAACACAAACCTAGAAAATCGCCAGAAAATTGTAGCAGAGCTTGAAGATGCAGAAGAGTCGGCACGGTGTCGAAACTGGTTTTAAAAATAAGAAAACCTGTTTTAAAATCTTACAAAAACTTCTTTTTTATGTTTTTGTAAACCTGTTGTGGTTTTATTATTTTTAGAAACTACAAACGGCAACAATAATCATCCAAACGAGTTTTAATGAGTTGTTTATTTTTTCATAAAAATCACAATGAAAAAAAGAAACGGAACCAAACAAGGCCTTAGTGATCAATGCCTGAAATCATCACTAAAGTGTTCATAATTGGAGACAATTATGCGAAATCATTAGCAAAAAGACTTTGGGTTTTTGCCATATTTTTTATATTGTCGCTAAAAGTGATCATTTAATGACGATATTTGGAATCATGACCAATAGATCAACATTTGGTGACGAATTTTGAAAATCGTCACCAAAATGTTATACATTTAATGGCAATTTCTGAAAATCGTCACTAAATGGTCCACATTTGGTGACCATTTGCCTAAAATCATCACCAAAGGGTTGACATTTTCTAAAATTGTTAAACTAACATTTTTATAATCTATCATAATTAAGATATGTTTTATTGGAGATTTGTTTTGAATGTATACAACGTATTGTTTAAAAAACACACATAACATAATTTTAAGTGTTAAATAGTAGTATTAATTAATCATTAATATTTACTAACATTGCAAAAATTAGTTATAAAAAATTTAAATAATTGTATCAATATAACAATATGATATATGGAGTAGTACGAACTTTAAATTAGAAGTTTAAAAATTCATATAGTCATAGAAAAAGAACAGTAACAGTCTAAACTCAATAGTACATAACTTGACCCCTAACTAGTAGAGAGATTGTTTGACAAATTCTTACAGATACAACAATAAATCAACTTTAAAGTTGAGTCCAGTTGATTGCATCAATAAATGACAATGATATAATTATATTAGATTCCAAATGACATAAGAGTCGGTAAAGATAAATGAGACCCCGATGTCTGGATTCCCAAGAAGGGTCCTTGCATGTTCGAAGGCACCAATTGAAATAGTAATAGTTTTTCCCTCAGGTGTAGTCACACCCTATGGCAATAGTTTTTCCGCTATAGCTAAACTTGTAGAGGATACAGTGAATGAGTCGCTAGATTTAGTACGGAAGACAAGTTCTCTAGATGAACTGCCAGTACGAAATAATTTACCTAAAATACAATCAGTATAGAACTTAGATATTGTAATATTAGTCAACAATTAAACGAACTAAAATTGGAGTGACATGCATATGTGAATGAGCAGATGAAGTCTGTGGAATTGAAATTTTCCAAAACAACAGATTTCCCCTTTAAAGACCGTTATGACATCACTCCTGTTTCCATGGCCATACATGTCATCTTCGAGATTCAAGGAAGCTTAAAACAATATGTAGTATATACCATCAAATTTGAATATATATAATAGCCTCATAAAATAAAATGAGATGTACATAATAAGGAAAGTGACGTTGTTCGGATGATACTAAACACCTTGAAGCAGAAGATCGGATATAGAAAGCAAACGATGATTAGTGTATAAAATAGAGATTTGTTCTACATTATTTATTTTTCAGTTAGGACAATTTTGCCACATTCCTCCCAACGGAATGAATTAAGGCTATCTGGAACTAGCCTCCATGTCGACATTCCTTGATTAATAATGTTAAGAGGTATATTATCAACATGTCAATTTAGAATAAAATGATGATACGTTTAACTCCAATTTTGATGATAAGTGAAAGTTGTCCAGTTTAGCACATATACATCTTCAATGTGCCTAATGATATGAAAGTTACCCTTACTAAAATTTCAAAAATCTATTATGTAGTTTGTATTATATGCAAAATTTAGAATTTAAAGTAGAATAGACATGACTATGTTCTTGATGTACAGAAATATAGTATTATTTATATTGGGCTATATTACTATTAATGGAAATGAATAAAAGTAAAATAATGTTGAAGACCTTTCATTAAATAGTTACGAAGCTTTGATGAGGGTAGCGTTAAAGGTCATTGGAAAGAAGCCAACCCATATACAAATAACAAAGACAAAAAGTGAATCATGTTTGAAACACAATTATAAACACAACTCATACATCAAATGCATAATTAAGAACTATAAACACTTAAAGGTATAAGTTAAACTTAGCACAACTTCGTTGATAAAAATAGAACAAAAGAATAATACCGGTTCAGTGAATAATGGTTCTTCAACGGTGATAACCATAATAGAAAACCCAAACAGAAAAGAGGATTTTGAGAAATGTTGATTGCTTGAACAAGAATGAAGTAGCCTTTTATTGTGGTTGTCATTAAAAACCTAATACAAAACAATGTTGTTTTTCTTGTTTAGGCAAATGATGTTGTTTATTGTTTACTGTAGTTGTTTAGAAATAGTATTAATTAATTTGTTACAATCTATTATATTTGGTCGACAAACGTCAGATGTAACGACTAATACATGTTTCGTCGCCAAAGCCTGCGGGTTCATAAATATTTTTTAATAAATTTATTTTCCTATTCCAAATAAAACATAATTTGAATTAAAAAAATTAAATTATTCAATTGAAAACCATTTGCAAATTAATTTGTTGACCGTTCAAATAAATTATAATTGGCTTACAAATTTCAAAAAATTATACATTTTGATTATTATAATTTCAAAAAATGTATTTAAAAAAATTATACATTTTAATTATTGTAATTTAGTTTGTAATTTAGAAAACTAAATTATAATAATTTAAGAAGACATTGTAATATAATTAGAAAACTATTTCTAACAAATTAAAATTAAAGATTAGTCATTCCCAAAAATTAAGGAAATGAAGAACAATTGCATATATAAGTAAGAAAATTAATTTAACATTTTATATGATGTATTAGGAATGCCTCATATTTATTAATCAATTACGAAAATTAAGAAAGTAAAGGTATTGTTTCAGTTTTGGGTGACGATGTGGAAATTTGGTAGCAAATTGTCTACCATTTGCGACTAAGTACGGTAGTTGGTCGCAGAAATGGTCTTCTGCAACTAAAATTACTTCGTCGCAAAAACCCTCAGGTATTTAAATTAAATGTATCTTTTTATACAAATAATAAGGTTAGTGGTAGATTAAGGGCTAAAGGATATATGTTGTCATGTTAGTGATGAATTTGGTATAAATAGAATATGGTTTGCAATCCTTATTAATTGAAATAATAACAAAAAGAAGATACAAATTTTTTAAAATTTCCCCATTTTATTTTGTTTATCCACCAAATTAAAAATATAGGTTAGTAATTCTCAAAAATCAAGCAATCAAGAACAACTCCATATGTAAGTGTAAAAGACAAAATTTTCATTTTGTTATTGGTAATAGGAAAACTCATATATGTTAATCAATTAAGAATGTAAGGAAATGCTTGGATTTTGGCGACGATGTGCATAATTGGTAGTGAAATTGGAGTGATAGGCGAAAAAAGTTATGATCGTCGGTAAAGGTAAAAGGTTTAGTATTAGCGATAATTTACCAATTTGGTAGCAAAATATTGTACATTTTGCGATGCTACTTTATTTTTGTAGCAAAAGTTTAACATTTAGTGACGAAGGTAGATTCATCACTGAATGTACCGGATGAGAAAAATTAGACGTCATTGTTTTTCTTGTATTCGGCAATGATTATCAGATATGGTAGGTAAATGTTGGGCATTTGACGACGAATTTACATTTCGTCGCCAAATGTTGCAACTGCAAAAAAAAATTAAGGTGAGATGGCGTCGTTTGTTTAATGAAAAACGACGTCGTCCCACTCTCTGAAACTTTAAACCTGAAGCCCCTCCACCTCCCCATCCTGCCTCCTGACTTCTTTCTTCCTCCTCTCTCCCAACTAATTTGTTGCCTATTTGTGCTCTCTTTGTCGGTTGTTTTTATAAGTTTCTTTGTTATCTTGGTTGTCCTCTATCGTCTCCCTACGGTTGTACTTAACCCGGTAAGTTCTTCTTAGATTTGTTTGGGGTTTATTTTTCGTCTTTCATTATGTTTGTTAAATGCTATGTTCATCATCAAACTTAGGATTAGTTGTTGAGTTGTTTGCATGGATTTAGATTGTTATTGTTTAATTTGATATTTGAATGTGTTAATGATAAGGAAGAAAGGGAACAGAGAGAATGAATGCTTGAAGTTTCAGTTGAGTTATGTTATGCTTATAAGTGTTCGATGAAAGTCCTATGGGTAGTTAAGTAGAATTAACCTAACAATTTCATCTCTAACTTTAGAAGTCCATTTTCTTTTCTCAATATCTTTTTCACAAACGTAAATTTCAATTGCCAAACAAATCTTTATACAGTACAATCATATACATATGTCAATAATATAACAAAAATTAGTAAGATGTTAAAAAATGAAACAAGACATTATCACTTGATTGTATTATATCAATTAATATTCCTTGAAGAAAGATAATTGATAATGTAACAAAAAGTATTACTATATATACACACGTAGTATATCCATGTCTAAGCAATCTCATTTGTTTACAATCTTCCTCATTCTGTATTAACAAAATGTAGAGAAATTACATTATGGATGACATTGTTCAAGCTTAAAAGTGTATTATTTGGAGTCCATATATAATACATGAGTCATATGATAGCCTCATTATGGAAATTACTAAGTAATTTTTAACATTTTATACAGGAAAAGAGCTACTAGACCATCATCAATTACAAAGGAAGTGACTAAAACTTACCATAAAGTAAGGGATTATTTTCAACAATTATGTATTAAAATGTGTACAGTCACATTGTGATTTGTTGGGGAGGGATAGGTTGACAAGTATTTTCAATTGTGATTCAATAATTTTCAATTGAAGGTGAGAAACAACACTTATAGTTAAAGACATCAGTAGTTCGTCATAATTTGTATTAATCTTAAACCATAAATTTATCCTTTAGAATTAGATTTCATCTTTCCATACAAGAATTGATAAAATGTATATAATCTTTATCTTGATAATTGATTAAGAAGCAATTATCAAATTGTTCAACATCCTTTATTGTGCTTTAAATATGCTTTTATAGTACCATTAAGAAGAAATTTTGTATTTAGTTGGTGATTGTGTATAGGGTTTATTTGCAGATTCTGTTGTCCTTTATTTCATTGGAGTCAAAACCACAGAATTCGTGTGGCATCTTCAGGAATACGAATTAGTAGTAACCCTTATTGTTATTGCGATGCAGTAGCAATCATCTTACTAATTAGCTTGTTAATTAATTGTTTTATATATTAGTTGTCATTTCATTTTGTTGTATATTGTTTACTTAATTGGTGCGTATGAACTGAAACAAAGTTGTTGTTGTTTTAGTTATCTTCCTTTATTGTTTAGCTAAATGGATAAAAGTTGGAAGTGTCATCGAAAATGGTTAGCTGAATATATAGAGGGAGTTAAGAGTTTCATGCAATTTGTAAAAGATCAAATGGGTGATGAATACAGTATTCGTTGCCTGTGCATCAATTACTTAAATTTCGACTTTCAAAATCAATATATGGTATATAATCACTTACTGATCCGAGGCATAGACAAATTCTATACTCCATGGCTTTATCATAGCGAACGTAAAGAAGCAAGTTGTAGTGGAAGTGGTGGTACATGTTATGATGATAGTTACAATAATGATGTTGCTGATTATGATATGAATGATGATGGTGATGATGGGATTGGCAAGATATTAGACGATTGCCAGAATTATATGGAGACTATGAATGAAACAGGAATGCCTAACATAATTGGTAGTATTATAAAAGATAATTTTGGGAAGTTATTGAAAGTTGCTCAAGAACAATTATATCTGGGGTACTCTAATTTCTCACAACTATCGTTTTTTGTGAAGTTGTTGCATTTGAAGGTTTATAATAAATGGAGTAACAAGTCCTTTGACATGTTAATTGACTTACTGAACAATGCATTACCTATTGGACACAAGTTGCCGAAATCTTACTACGATGTGAAAAAACTGTTAAGGGACCTTGGATTGGGATATATTTCAATTCATGCTTGTAAGTATGACTGTGTTCTTTTTTGGAAGAAAAGTAAAGATCTTTAGGAGTGTCCTATTTGTGGTACACTAAGGTGGCAGGTGGATGATAGGAGAGGGAAAAAGATATCGACTAAAAATCCTTCGATACTTTCCAATTAAACCACGATTACAAAGACTTTTTATGTCAACCAAAACAGCCATAGAGAGAAACACATTGATGATAACAATATTCATCATCCAATGGACTAAATGGCATGGTAAGAGCTTGATAGAAAGTTTCCATGGTTTGGACAAGATTGTCGTAATGTTCGACTTAGATTGGCCTCAGATGAATTTAATCCTTTCGGTAATATGAGTAATTTATATAGCATGTGGCCGATGATTCTAGTCCCATACAATTTACCTCCATAGAAGTGTATGAAGGAGCCTTTTATATTGTTGTCTTTGCCTATTCTAGGACCTACTGCTCTTGGTAAGGACATCGATGTGTACATGCAACCATTAATTGATAACTTAAATGATATATGGGAATTTGGATTACAAACTTTTGATGTTATTGAAGGCAAAATATTTATAATGCATACTGTTGTTTTGTGGACTATAGATGATTTCCCAACTTATGGGAATTTGTCTGGGTGGAGCACTAAAGGGTATATGGCTTCTCCTATGTGTAACCATTAAATATATTCAAAAAGGATACGAAGTAAAATATGTTATACGAGTCATCGTCGTTATTTGGAACATGGGCATAGATGGTGAAGAAGTAAACAATTTAATGGCACAGGCTCCGATGTAGTTGTCTGGTGATGATATTGTTTACCAGCTATCACATTTGAGTGACATTACACCCCAAACAATAGAAGGCGTAAAAGAAATGATCTCGAACTGAATGGACCAAAAAAGCATATTTTTCAACTTGCCATATTGGAAGGAATTACTATTGAAGCACAATCTTGATGTCATGCATAGTAAGAAAAACATTTTTGAGTCTATTTTTGAAAAGAAGAGATGATGGCTCATACTTTATTCCCTCTGCTTGTTACATGTCAAAAAGTGAGAAACAATCATTCTGTCAGTTCCTCCAATCAGTCAAATTTTCTAATGGGTATGCATCAAATATAGGTCGTTGTGTAACTGTTAAAAAGGGAAAAGTGTCAGGGTTGAAAAGTCATAATTGTCATAAACTTTTGCAACGACTACTTCCTGTTGGAATACGTGGGTGTTTGCCGAAGAATGTGTCCGTTATTTTGGGTTAAGTGGGAGACTTTTTAAAGCAATTATGTTACAAGACACTTAAAGTTGAAGAGCTTGATAAAGTG
Source organism: Erythroxylum longipes (assembly GCA_027563885.1). NCBI lineage: Eukaryota > Viridiplantae > Streptophyta > Magnoliopsida > Malpighiales > Erythroxylaceae > Erythroxylum > Erythroxylum longipes. Next base: position 9,941 of record JAOQMS010042915.1, read on the forward strand.
GAAAAAGACATAGCATTGTGTTAATGCTGTCACCTACAACCAAATTAATTTCAACTCTAATAATGAAATATGTAGTTAGTGAAGAGTTGAGATCGTTCCTACTAGGAATTTAATGGTAAATATTTCACCAGTTGAAAATAAAACAATGAGGGAGGGTTTAAATTGCTTGATTTTTAGAAATTAAAAATGCAAATATTGGAAATAAATGAAAATATTTAGATCTGGAAATTTAATAACAAACCTTGGTTTCGGGTCACCTACGTTATCAAAATAATATGGATCATCGATATAAAAGTAAGTTCATTAACAAATACTCATTGAGTGAAATTCTCTCTTAGGATTAGATGAGTAAAAACATGTATTCTAAACACTCTTATTAACTAATAACTTAGATACGATCTTAAGTTTGATTAATTAGTAGCTTTAAGTACCAAGAGAATCAATAAGCAAGACGATACATATACGAAATCTATTTAGTCTAGATAAGTATCTTCCTTTAGAAATTCCAATACCTAACATAAAGAAAGTAATCCTAATTGTCACTTTGAATTAGCAAAACTTTAACGTCAAATCTTACTAATCTAGCTGTAAATTAAATCAATCATTTTTTAGTTACACATCCTAAAGATCAATCAATTCAATCATAAAAAATAGTTCAAAATGTACTCAATATTCATTAATGAAGTAAATTTTACTTAGAAATCTCACACATACTAGATGATAATGAGGTTCCCTTCAACCAAGAGGAAGGATTTAGCTACTCATAACTGAAGAAAAACCCAGCAGAACAGTAACAAAACTCATAGCCTCCATATCTGCCTTTTTAAAGAAAACACAGAAAACTCTAGTCTAGGAAAACAGAAAAAAAAAATCTAGCTGCAGAGAACGTAAAAGGTTAATTGTTTCCTCTCTCTAGTCTTACCCTCTTTTATTGTTATCTTGTCATATACACCTCCCTTCCAATTAGGTCGCAGATCCTTCCCTCAAAGGCAATGACTTGATTCCTAAGATAATTAAAATCTTAGATGTATCGGAACTGTATTCAAATCAGATTATGCAGATAAGATTTGTCCTTACATGTGCCACGCTTAGTCAATTATTTTTCTGCCAACTGGAAATTCGAATTGCCTTAACTTTTCTTGCTTCTTTTTTATTCAAATTCTTCTCCCATGTGTTGAAAATCATCTGAGAATAATTAAGAAGCAAGTTCACTAATTTTAAATAAAAATTCCAACATATTGAAGAGATTTATGTCCAAAATTATCACAAAAATAACAACTTATCACATTGACTCTATGTAAGCTTGAACTATTATTCCCCCCATTGTTTTTTAATGTTATGGATCATTTGGCAATTTAATTACCATATGAAGCAAAAATTTGTGGATCGGTTCAATTTCAATGGATGTTTTCAATTGAAAGGTAATTCATATTAAATTCAACAAATTTTTTCTATGTTATTTGTTTGTAACAATTCCTAAGTTTATAACTGTTAATGATTAGGTTTTTATGCTCTCTTAAGCATTATCTACATAATATAGCTCGATTAGAGGGGTCTATTGCAGACGCTTATATAGCAAATGAATGCTTGAATTTTTGGTCAATGTACTTAACTAATGTGGAGATAAGATTTAATAGACCAGAATATAACTTTGATTTTCATGACGATTGTGGCTTGTTTATTTTCTCCCAAAAAGTTAGGCCACATGGTGTGGCTAAAAATGTGGAGTTAACTAAAGATGAATTCAAAATCTCCCATTGGTATATTTTGAACAATTGTGAGAAAGTCGATACATACATAGTACGTATATTCCTTTTCATTCAAACAATCATATTATAATTTTTCTTCATTCACTCTGAGATCTTACTATCATTTTCTTTTTTAACTACTGAGCACAAAGACACAATTCGCAACAAAAGGGATTATTAATGTTGAAGAAAGACATAGGCAGAAGTTTGTATCATAGTTTCGAAATCGAGTAAGTTTCATGTTGATTACATATTATAAAATATGAGAATATGTCTCATCCTCATATTTATTTTCAAATTATCGTACAGATTATACGGTTACGTAACTGTAAGGTTCAAGAAGCGACAACAGCATTATATAGTTTGGCATGTGGGCTTTATTTTTGTGGGAAGAAGTACACAGGTTGTATTGTTAATAGGGTGGGATTTCACATACAAGATCGAGATAGTAGAGTTAGAAGTCAAAATAGTGAGTTGTCGTTAAAGGATGTCATGACGACAAAATCATTGACTTCTACGATGTCATCTCTGAAATAATAGAGTTACACTACTTCAAGGATAAGAAGGTTATTCTACTTAAATGCAAATGGTTTGATCTAACTGACATAAAAGTAAACGAGTATATTACTAGCATAAATGTTAGTAAGACATGGTATGATAATGATCCTTTTGTCTTTGCAAGTCAAGTAAAACAAGTTTTCTACGTCAACGATACTGTATTGCGTAGAAATTGGAAAGTTGTTCAAAAGTTTCAACAAAGGAATGTCTTTGATTTTTGAGAAAGAGATATTGGTCAATTGGATGAGGATGCAGATGAAGTCTATCAAGATATTAGATTGGAGTTCAATAACGAAGGCATTCCAGTAGAAGATGCAGATATATCATCTTTCCATATGAGAGATGTGGAGCCCAACATAGTTCAACTAGATGAAGTCTAAGCCCATCTTATCTTACAAACAGAAGAAGACAATACTTAGGATGACTTAAATGACAATGACGATACTTTGCTTGAATATATTAGTGATGAAGAATCCAACGATAATGTACTTAATGATGATGATTTTCAAAATCTTGATCATGATGATTGAATGTAAATAAAT
>JAOQMS010042916.1:0-12788 GCA_027563885.1 Erythroxylum longipes
TCGCGATCGCGACGTATCGCGATCGTGCGGTAACACGATCGCGACATCGCGACTTTGTCGCGATCTCGCGATCGTTCCGTGGAACGATCGCAAAGATTTAAGGAAAATACTTGCAGTGGTTCCGTCGACGAGCTTGTGTGATAAGCACACACCCAGTGCAATACCTCCACAGTCAAAGACGTTTAATTGCAAAGTAACTTGTGGGACAGTTGGATCCTTCACTTGACAGAAAGGTTGGCATGGAAGGAATCCATTGAGCAGTTCTACCCGAGGATCTTGAAGAAAGTCAAATAAACGCCGATTTATCCGAGTTTCTGTAAAGGGAACACCCTCACCGTAGTTCTCTATAACGATATTGTCTCTCACCCTTCCTGATAGAGAATAGATGGTATCTAAGGTTTTTGAAAGTGACCATTTTAGCTGATTAGCGAGCTGAGCAGTTTTGGAATGCTTACTATCATCTACAGGGTAGAAAAATACGAGAGGGGAGTAAGTAGTGGGTGTAAGCTGATCTATAAGAGAGAGTCTGAATGGAGGCAGCAGATGATGAGCAGGCGAGAGAGGTTTGATGCTTTGCACTGAGATCACAGCAGTGCCATCGTTCTTATGCCCATTGGTCTGTCTTAACTATGAATTCGGGATTTCTTTTTTATGTAATACCTTTGGTAGACTGAAATTCTCCAACATGTGTGTTTGGCATATAATGTATCCTCAGACAAATTGGTATATGATGTAAAAAATGCTATTGTTATTTAAAAAGTATCATTTTTTCTAGGTAATGTATAAAAATGGTACGGTAACAATTTTTGGGATGATTTTCAGAGATATCAATTGTAAGCTTGGATTATGATTATATATATAAAAAAAAAAGTCTAGTGGTGGAATTTAAATTCTCAGACCTACAATTAACAACTACTTTGTCAAGGTTAAAACCTGTGAAACCATTTTTGAACTCTACAAATCTCTATCTCGTCAACTTCGCTGTCACTATCATTACTTTGTTAATGAGAGAGAAAGTGAGGGATGGATGAAGAGCTTTGGTGTGTTATCTAAAGGTAAGGCGCGGTTAAAGGCTTTTTTTTATTTTTTTAAACTCCGCAATCAAGGCGTAGAATGACTGGTACAAAGAAAAAATACTAAAGACTTTTGTTTTCTTTTTTTCAAGGCACGGAAAGGGAGAGACACAAAGGGAGAGAGGGAGCATGTGGGCTATCTTTAGTTTAAGAGAAGGTAAGCATAGAAGAGAGCAAGAGCAGTGTGGAGCTAAAAAGGAAGAGTCTTCGAATTTGGATCTTTTCTTTCTGTCTTTTCGTGTACAGAACAGAGCCGAGAGGAAAATGGTGACTGATCAATGAACATGTTCGTGGGCTCTCGGCCTTTAGCTTTACAGTCATTTGATGTGATATGAGGCAGCTTTGGCCTCTAGTTTCAAAAGATATATAAACATCAGAGCCTCTCTTTTTTCACTTGATTAGGCTGAGCTTCTTGAAAGGATGAGAAGATCAAGCCAATTTTTTTTTGTGTGAGTTATAAAGTGCAGTTGGCACAGCCGTTTCATGTATCGAAAGTTAGCGATATGTATTAAGTTTAAGTTTGAGGGTCCTCGTATTTCTTTTTCATGCAGTTAGATCCTTGTAATTTACTACTTCTACCTAAACCTGAGCATATAATTAACAAATGTTCACTTCCATGCTATTTAATGTTACAGAGCTTACCAGAGAGTCAAACCCTAAAAATTACCTTAAAAGGGTTGGAGAATTTATAAATTTATGAACTTCAAGTCAACTTTTTTTTATTATCAATATGAAACAATTAGATCGTAACATTTCATTCTACTCTATAGTCCAAATAACCGTGACCTAACTGTTTTCTAGATTTTTTCTAACCCCAGGTGAATATTGCAATACTGCTGTCACCACCCATAACCTAAGACTTAGAAGAGTGTTATTGACTCGTACCAACTATTACAAATCTTACGAGAGAGTTTATTCTCAAAAGCTAAAAAAATTCATAAACTTATAAATTACACGTCAACTCTTTTTATTACCGATATGAGAAATTAGACCGTAATGTTCAATGCTTATGTGTGCGATAGCCACATAACATGCAAGATTAAAGATGAAAGAAACTTTGATTATAATAATACTTAGTAATCTGCCTAAAAAATTAAACTAATACTTTTCTAATTTAGTATGACACGATATAGTTGTTTTACTTCACATCAATTATACACAGTAAATATTTAAACAAGAATAATCAAAGAAACAAAAGATGTTTATCACTAATAAACCAGGGCCCCTTGAAGAATAATGATAGGATTTGGAAGACCAAGCAAATCTGTACTGATGAGGAATCTGAAAGGTGTGTGGAGAACCGGGCAGAACAAATCTTCTCTTCCCACAGCGCTCTTCTTGTTTCAAAATAATCTCGTCCATTCATTGAAGGTCTGTTCTCGAAGACAGGTCGGTGGGCACTGTTGGGCTATGTCAGGGGTGCAGTACAGTGCAAGGACCAGAGAGGTCTACTCACTGAGCAACTTCAGATTTAATTTCAAGAGAGCGGTCCACAATTGACAATACGATCATCCTAAATATAATATATAAATCCCTCCTCCCACTGTTGGCTGTCCCACTCCCATTGAGCGAATTCTAACGAGCTATTTAGATTAATAAAATAGTTATTCTTAAGATTAAGAATAAAAAATACGAGTATTATTTTATTTAGTTTAAAGAATAAAATAGATAAAAAAATTTATGCTAATGTCTGATTTGAAAATATAAAGTTAAAATGATAAAAGAATAACTAACAAAAGACTAAAATATCCTTATTATTATTATTATTATTATTATTATTATTATTAACTTTATCATTTTTATTAACTATACTTATTTTTATTATTAATAAATTTCTTACTATTATAAATTTTATTAAACTTATTAATTATTTTTATTTTTATTTGTATTATTAATTTTCTTCCTATTATTATTAAATTTATTATTCTTATTAATTTTATTATTATTAGTTATTATTATTATTATTAATTTTCACCTTATTATTATTAATTTTATTATTAAATTCTTTATTATTATTAAATTTCTTGTTATTTTTATTAATATTATTATTATTATTATTATTATTAATTTTCTACTTATTGTTAAAAATTATTATTATTACTATTATTTATTATATTCATTATTATTATTATTATTAAATTCGTTATTATTATTATTAATTTTCTTCTTATTATTATTAATTTTACTATTGTTATTATTATTAATTTTCTTCTTATTATTATTAAATTTATTATTCTTATTATTATTATTAATTATTACTATTATTAACTTTTTACTTATTATTATTATTATTATTTTAATTATATTTATGATTATTATTATTATTATTAAATTCCTTATTATTATTAATTTTCTTCTTCTTCTTTTTAATAATAATGATAATAACAATATTGTTATTATTGTTATTAATTTTCTTCTTCTTCTTATTATTATTATTATATTATTAATTTTATTATTCTTATTAATTTTCTACTATTTATTATTCTTATTATTATTAATTTTATTTTTTTATTATTATTATTAAAAATTCTTTATTATTATCAATTTTCTTCTTCTTCTTCTTAATATTAATATTGTTATTAATATGGCGAATTTCTCTTCAAGAATAATATATTTTCATCATCTCTCTTAATTCTACTTTATTGATTGAGCAGAAGAATGAGGGGTAAGATTTGAATTGGAAGGCACTACAAGATTTGCGCTTTCTATAGCATTCTGTAAGAGAGGCTTAATATCTTCAACAACTTCAGCATCTTTAAAAATAGGTGGTCGCTCTTCAACTGCAGGGAATTTCTCTTGATCATTACTTTGCTCATCATCTCCCTGAATTTTAATTGTTGTTTGAACAGAAGTACAAGTGGCAGGATTTGTACCAGAAGGCTCTACATGAGTTTCATTCTTTGAAGAATTCTGTAAAAGAGGATTTATATCTTGAACTACTTCAGCATGGAATCTTTTCATGTTCTCACCAACAGTATTTACTTGGTTTTCAACATATTTCACTGTATCCTGCCAATCAAGAAGCAGTAAATGCATAAGAAAAGTTCATAACTGAGGTAGCTTGATCAAAGTGGACGCACAGTAATTTCTGATGCATAAAAAAGGTAAGTGGAGGTACAGTTGTTAATTGGTGGTCTACGATTTTTACACCATCATATTGGTACAAACTGAAGAAAAACTAGAATAGAAACAATGAAAATACCTGGTTTAGGATGTTATCCACTTCACTGCACAGTTTCAAACTTCCGGCGAATATTCCCAACCCAGTCTATACCTATCGACTTTAAATCCATTTTATTTGTTCCTTAAATCAATGCTCCAAATACCTGCTCAAGGAACAACTTACCGTTCATTTCTCCAGAAAATAACTTCAAGCGAGAAAAGATGAAGACGAGTTTTAAGGACTTGCAAGATATGATAAACAGATGATGAAAGGTGAAAATGGCATCTCAAGTCGGAGAATAGTCTGACTAGACATTGAAAAATCAAAAGGATCAGTGCTTATAAGCATTTTCAAAAGCCAAAAGAAAAAATAAGCACCGAACTTATTTCCTCAGCAATGTGAACCATTTTATGAAAGGAAGCAGTAATTGAGGAAGAGATGGTTAAACCATGGCAAATTGAAGGCACTAGCGACTGGCGGTCACCACTTAGTTCTGCTTGATTTCATCGTAGTGGCCTTTGTGCTAATGTAAACATTCATACATGTATCAAAATTAATTTATACATGCACATTAGTTTCACGCAAGTGTTCACATATACTAGTTTTTCAAAGAACAATATCTTCGTCACGAAAAGTTCCCCCGATGATATCTAAAAAACCGAAGGGAGTTAGTAGTTTCGCAAACTTTTCGATTTTATCGTGGTCGTTCTGGCACAAACAAAAACAAAACCAATTAAAAGCGAAATAATGTATAACACCATAAATTTGGTAACGCAGTTCGACACTTCTTGCCTACGTCTGCGAGACGCTCACTCAGCTAAATCACTTTCACTAAAGTACAATAGATTTACCTAAGGCTTTACTGAGCCGACACCACTTAACCCTTGACATTATCTCTCAACCTCACTTCCCTTGAAAGAATTTCACACCTAATAACACGACCGACTAGTGTTAACCTCGTCAGAGGACTTTTCAAAATTACTTTTAATTAAACGACAATTAATAAAAATAACTCAAGTGAAGAATCAACTAAGAATAAAAACAGAATGCACTTGAGACAGAAAAGAAGACAACTTAATTCTTAACAAAATTTCCAGCAATATCCTTAAGCAATCCTTCACCAAATCAACTCCTATTCAAGATAGAATTCTATTCTATCTATAACATTATCCAACTTTTGAATCCAAGATAATAAAAAATCTGATAAGTCCAATTTATAAAAATATGCCAAAATAAAATAAATAGATATATTCAACATATATCTAACAATATCCTCCTTTTTGGCATATTTGTCACAAATACGAAGCTTCCCCTAAATCACATAATTGGAAATATAATTATCAAAATCACAATTCATATGAACTAAAGGAAACAAATTTTTTTAACATTTCTTTTCCTTTTTTTGTTTTTAAATAAATAATAACAAATTATACTTCAAAAATGTAAAGCGCACAGTCTCGGTGCTCCTCAAAGAAATTCAAACCTGGGATTATTTCTCATCACATTATCTCGCTCATCAACTGTCTGATTGATTTCTTTATTTGAAGTAACTGACTTATCCTCAGTTTGAAGTTTGAACAGTTGCTTCAAAAGCAGTAACTAACTGTGAACCTGGACACTTTCTTGTTTTTCTTTCACTCCATCTCTGTACTTGTTCTTGATCCTTTCTAACCCAAGTGGATTTCGGTACTAAAGGCTGATTCTGAAATTTATGTGAGGGACGTAGAATTTTTCGGCTTTGGCTTTTTTGAAACAGCATCTGCAGTTACTGGTAACATCTTGGCCTTATATGCCCAATAACTCTGCAAAAATGACACGTGGGTACAAATCTTTGATTCTTTTTCGATGCTTCTACCTTTTGGGCTGATCTAGACATATCGATTTTTTCTTCATTCACCTTAAAACACTCACTTTTGTAACCAATACCTTGACAATCCCTTTTAACCTTACTGATTTCGATTAACTTTTCTAACTTTTTTGTGCCTCCATTCAATATTCTCAAACCCTTTTCAGTACTTACTAATTTCATTCTAGCTTTACCAAGCTCATCTGACGTCAACATTAATTTCTTTTCTAACTCTTGAATGATGTTCTTTATAGAGAGATGTTCTTCCTTCAATCTTTCATTCTTTCTATATATTTTTACCCATTTTTCATACATTAATTCATAAGCCTCGTAAATGTTCTCCTTTTTATCACTTGAACTACTTTCATCACTGTCATAATCTGAAATCAAGCTTTGAGTTGAATCATTTGCCTTTTTCCCGAAATTTTCCGATTTTCTCACTTTTTCATTTTCAGTTACTTCCTTCTCGGTTACTGTTAAACAAGTAACTGGATTTTTGCTATGTAATGCAACTAACGCAGCATCATTAGTGATTTCTTCTTCACTACCATATTCACTCTCGGATTCATTCTTACTCCAAGTGCTAGTAAAGGATTTTCCTTTTCTCTTCTTCAAAGTATTAGCACATTCGGCTTGAACATGCCTGAAGCCTTGACACTTATGACATTTGATTCTCTTCACCTTCCTTTCACCCTTTTGAGTTTTAACCTGTAATGTCAATCCTTTGCTTCTTTCTTACTTACCCCTTAAAAGATTCATTTCGAAATTTGTAGGAATTGTGATTACGTTCTCCAATGACAGATCATTGATGTCATGGGCTTCCTCTATTGCTGCAATTTTTGGAATAAATCTTGGAGGCAGTGATCTCAGCGTCTTTTTGACAAGTTTCTGATCAAAATATTTCTTTCTGAGTTGATGCACCTGATTTACTATATCTTGCAATCTTTCATGAAAGTCCGCAATGGTTTCATTTTCATCCATCTTTAGTTCTTCATACCTCATAGCTAACATATGTAATTTTGACATTACCATAGATTTGGACCCTTCATGAATAGTCTGTAAAGCATCCTCCGCTTCTTTAGCCGATTCACAGGCTGATATCATTGAGAAACATCCTTCATCAACAGCACTAAAAATCGCATGCATTGCTTATGAGTTTTCAAGTGCCTTCTCTTCTTCGGCTCTTGTCCATTCAGCCGGATCTTTACAAACTGTCTCTCCTTAATCATCAGTAATCATCGTATGCATCAACCCATATAACACCGAGTTCCATGCTCTTATTCCCTATTCCTGAGCAAAGACCTTCATCTGTGATTTCCATGCAGGATAATTGAAACCGTCCAACAACGGTAGCCTAATAATTGATGCTCCTTCTCTTATAGCCATGTTCGCAAAACTAGGATCTGCACTAACTTGCTAACAAGTTCTGAAACGGTGACCCTCTCTAATACCAATTGAAAAATCAAAGGGGGTAGTAGTTTCGCAAACTTTTCAATTTTATAGTGGTCGTCTCTGGCACAAACAAAAACAAAACCAATCAAATAATGAATAACACCAGAAATTTGGTAACGCAGTTCGGTACTCCTTGCCTACGACTGCGGGGCCCTCACCCAGCTTAATCACTTTCATCGAAGTACAATAGATTTACCCAAGGCTTTACTAAGCTGACACCATTCAACCCTTGACACTATCTCTCAACTTCACTTCCTGTGAAAGAATTTCACACCCAATAACACGATCGACTCGTGTTAACTTCATTAGAGGACTTTTCTAAATTACTTTTAATTAAACGAAAATTAATAAAAATAACTTAAGTGAAGAATCAACTAAGGATAAAAACAGAATGCACTTGAGACAGAAAAGAAGATAACTTAATTCTCAACAAAATTTCCAGCAATATCCTTAAGCAATCCTCCACCAAATCAACTCCTATTCAAGATAGAATTCTATTCTATCTATAACATTATCCAACTTTTGAATCCAAGATAATAAAAAATCTGATAAGTCCAATTTATAAAAATATGCCAAAATAAAATAAATAGATATATTCAACATATATCTAACAATATCCTCCTTTTAGCATATTTGTCACAAATACGAAGCTCCCCCTAAATCACATAATTGGACATATAATTATGAAATTTATAATTCATATGACCCCCCCCCCCCAAAACAACATCAAGTTCTAAAGAACATCCATAGAAACAATAATCCAATCATTCAGATTTCTCCCCCTTGGGACAAAAGATGCCAAAAAGCAAGACTAATAGTCACGAAAGTACGTTAAAATCTCCCCCTGAATGGACCATTCACTATAAACAATCTGACGTCTCCCCCTTAGGACAAAACAGTATCAAAACCTATAATCATAATATTCAACAATAGGTGCAGCGGAAGAATCATAAGCACGCCAAGATGACAATTCAATTACTTACTTCAATTCCATCTTCATAAGACTGATCAAATTCATAAACCCAAGCAAACAAAGAAGAGCGTTGACAGTGTAGTGAGAGAGAGAGAGATACTCGAGAGAGAGACCCACACTGATGGGAGAGCTGAAGCGTTTTTAGTGGAGACAAATAAAAGTCACAATGCAAACTACTAAAAAGATGAGCCGACAATGGCAATAAAAAAACTAAAGAAGAATTAAAGAAAACAATTTTTTCACTTTTCTTTTCCTTTTCCTTTTTTGGTTTTTGTTTTTTTGTTTTTAAATAAATAATAACAAACTATACTTCAAAAATGTAAAGCACATAGTCCCGGTGCTCCTCGAAGAAATTCAAACCTGGGATTATTTCTCATCACATTATCTCAGTCATCAACTATCTTATTGATTTTTTGATCTGAAGTAACAGACTTATCCTCAGTTTAAACGATTGCTTCAAAAGCAGTAACTAACTGTGAATCTGAACACTTTCTTGTTTTTCCTTCACTCCATCTTTGTACTTGTCCTTGATCGTTTCTAACCCAAGTGGATTTCGGTACTAAAGGCTGATACTGAAATTTATATGAGGGACGTAGAATTTTTCAGCTTTGGCTTCTTTGAAACAACATCTGCAGTAACTGGTAACATCTTGGCCTTATATGCCCAATAACTCCACAAAAATTACACGTGGGTACAAATATTCAATTCTTTTTTTATGCTTCTACCTCTTGGGATGATCTGAACATATCGATTTTTTCTTCATTCACCTTAGAACACTCACCTTTGTAACCAATACCTTGAAGATCCCCTTTAACCTTACCGATTTTGATCAACTTTTCCAACTTTTTTGTGCCTCCATTCAGCATTCTCAAACCCTTTTCAGTACTTACTAATTTCATTCTAGCTTCACCAAGCTCATCTGACTTCAACATCAATTTCTTTTCTAACTCTTGGATGGTGTTCTTCATAGAGAGATTTTCTTCCTTTAATCTTTCATTCTTTCTACATATTTTTACCCATTTTTTGTACATTAATTTGTAAGCCTCGTAAATGTTCTCCTTTTGATCACTTGAACCACTTTCATCACTGTTATAATTTGAAATCGAGCTTTAAGTTCAATCATTTGCGTTTTCCCAAAATTTTTTGATTTTCTCACTTTTTCATCTTCAGTTACTTCCTTTTCGGTTACTGTTAAACAAGTAACTAGATTTTTGCTATGCAAAGCAACTAACGCAGCATCATTGGTGATTTCTTCTTCACTACCATATTCACTCTCGGATTCATTCTTACTCCAAGTGCTAGTAAAGGATTTTCCTTTTCTTTTCTTCAGAGTATTAGCACATTCGGTTTGAGCATGCCCGAAGCCTTAACACTCATGACATTTGATTCTCTTCATCTTCCTTTCACCCTTTTGAGTTTTAACCTATAATGCCAATCCTTTGCTTCTTTCTTGCTTACCCCTTAAAAGATTCTTTCGAAATTTGTAAGAATTTCGATTACCTTCTCCAATGACAAATCGTTGATGTCGTGGGCTTCCTCTATTGCTGCAAATTTCGGAATAAATCTTAAAGGCAGTGATCTCAGTGTCTTTTTGACAAGTTTCTGATCAGAATATTTCTTTCCGAGTTGATGTACCTAATTTGCTATATCTCGCAATCTTTCATGAAAGTTCCCAATGGTTTCATTTTCATCCATCTTCAGTTCTTTAAACCTTACAGCTAACATATGTAATTTTGACACTATCACAGATTTGGATACTTCATGAATAGTCTGTAAAGTATCCGACGCTTTTTTAGCTGATTCACAAGCTGATATCATTGAGAAACGTCCTTCATCAACAGCACTAAAAATCGCATGCATTGCTTGTGAGTTTTCAAGTGCCTTCTCTTCTTCGGCTCTTGTCCATTCAGCCGGATCTTTACAAACTGTCTCTCCTTTGTCATCAGTAATCATTGGATGCGTCCACCTACTTAACACCGAGTTCCATGCTCTTATTCCCTGTGCCTGAACAAAGACCTTTATCTGTGATTTCCATGCAGGATAATTGAAACCGTCCAACAACGGTGGCCTAATAATTGATGCTCCTTCTCTTATAGCCATGCTCGCAAAACTAGGATCTGCACCAACTTGCTAACAAGTTCTGAAACGGTTACCCTCTCTGATACCAATTGAAAAACTGAAGGGGGTAGTATTTTCGTAAACTTTTCGATTTTATCGTGGTCTTCTCTGACACAAACAAAAAAAACCATCAAAAGTGAAATAATGAATAACACCAGAAATTTGGTAACGTAGTTTGACACTCCTTGCCTACGTCTGCGGGGCCCTCACCTAGCTTAATCACTTTCACCGAAGTACAATAGATTTACCCAAGGCTTTACTGAGCCGACACCACTCAACCGTTGACACTATCTCTCAACCTCACTTCCCGTGAAAGAATTTCACACCCAATAACACGACTGACTCGTGTTAACCTTGTCAAAGGATTTTTCTAAATTAATTTTAATTAAACGAAAATTAATAAAAATAACTCAAGTGAAGAATCAACTAAGAATAAAAACAGAATGCACTTGAGACAGAAGAGAAGACAACTTAATTCTCAACAAAATTTCCAGCAATATCCTTAAGCAATCCTTCACCAAATCAACTCCTATTCAGGATAGAATTCTATTATATCTATAACATTATCCAAATTTTGAATCCAAGATAATAAAAAATTTGATAAGTCCAATTTATAAAAGCTTGTCAAAATAAAATAAATAGATATATTCAACATATATCTAACAATATCCAAAAGCACTACATCGAATTGACAAGATGTAGTGATAAGTAAATATAGAAATTTCAATATCATGCACTTTGGGGCCTCTATTCTTCATAAAGACGCGCGTATGAACGTAAGCAAACAACCTGACCAACAAAAACAAGCACAGATATCAACTAATGCTGATAAAATCAACCACATAACAAACTGCAAATTCAACAACTAATGAAAAGACACAAGCTTTTATAAAGTTACCATGATCAGTAAGGTGCACATGATCAATAGAGCGGGCAAAAAAGCTTCAGTGAACTCCACTTAACTGCACAAATAACTGATACCCAAGTGAAATCAAAAAGCAAAAAGACGAGAGACAGAGATAGCTGACGAGAAACCAAAAGCCTGATCGTCGTCGATACTAGTCGATAAGTTTGGGATAGCTTTGCTTATACTACAGAAAAGGTTTCACCTCTGTGTTGCCAACTGAAAGAGGCACTCAAAACCCAATTCTCGGTTTCTCAAAACCAAATTTCCGAAATGCCACCCCCCACTTCACTTCACCTCATTACTCACAAAAAGCTCATCAACACACAAAAACTCCTCAATCTAAATGCACACACATACCAAAGTTTTCCACAAATGTTAAATCAGAGTGAACCCAGAAATCTCAAATCAAAGAAACAGATGGGAGGCTTAGAAAAATAGGAAAGCGTGAAATTTTGTCATATCCTTGAAGCCAAAATTTGAAATTGATGATAACCCAGGTTGAGAAATGCGTAGGGAACCAATGAAATGTCTAAAATGAAAATCCAAAATGAAACGTCCTTCAACAACAAATCCAACACTCTCCCTCTTCAGAGACAATGATGAATATATATATAACTAAACCTCTCTTTTTTCCATTCATTTTTCATCATTATCCAGCTAAATGAAAAGGCCATAATGAACACCTACCTCTTCGGTTTGAAGATAAAGAGACACCAGCGTCGCTCTTCTATGCGTGAGTGAGATGCTGCGTGACTGATCCAGAGATGAGGGGTATGGGTTGTCTAAGAGAAAGAAGGCGTGTTGAGGTTATTCTGAGTCTACGTCGAATAGGTAAAGACGGGGGGAGGGTTTCTTTGGCTATTCCTTAAAGGTTTGTTTGGTTGGAGGGTTAGTAATGGAACGGAATAGAACGTAACACACTTTTATCTTTTAGTTGAGGGTTTCATAATAAAATGAAAGGGAATGAGATAGAAGCAAAGAGTTTCATGTTACGTTCCATTCCATCCTAAACAGTGAAAATAAGAAACCTCCGATTCGGAGGATTTAAGATGGAATATAAACTAATAAATACATACTACCTAATATACCTTCAATAATTTTTCTTAATATCAATTATTTCTTCAAACCCTGACCCCCTTGTATATAATTAATAATATTTTTATATTATTAATAAAAAATTGTATATAATTAATAATAAAATAAAATTTTTATTAATGAAAATAGAATATATATAAAAAAATTATTCTTTAATTGGT
>JAOQMS010042917.1:0-12787 GCA_027563885.1 Erythroxylum longipes
TGAATTCAATTATGCACATTCATGTATACTGAATATGTATGATGCATGTTTATGAAAAATTCCAGGTTTCTTATCCTCAATCTTGTTGCATTCTCAATCATGCAAAAACATACTTAAATCCTCATTCCAGATTTATTTCACAACCAACTTTTGGGTTCATTTTGTTTAATTATTATCCTCAGGAGGGTACTAAGGAAATGCTTCCTTCTAGAAATTTTTTTTCCTCTTTGTCTTAGGATTCTAATGATACCATGTTTATCCAATTTGGTTTAGTATACTGAAAGTTATATTCAAAAGATTTTAGATTGTTGTTAAGCTTCAACAGAATTCATATCTCAACGTCCAATCAGATTCTGAAATTCCTAGAGGCATAATTATAATTTAATCTCTTCATAAACATTGTAGAAT
This sequence comes from Erythroxylum longipes, assembly GCA_027563885.1. Lineage (NCBI taxonomy): Eukaryota > Viridiplantae > Streptophyta > Magnoliopsida > Malpighiales > Erythroxylaceae > Erythroxylum > Erythroxylum longipes. The sequence goes on from JAOQMS010042917.1 coordinate 409, forward strand.
TACGTTTTTAGTTTACTCCAAATCAAAAATCAGTCCATTCGGATAACTACAGAGAAAGTTATGCCTAAAATACCAAAGTATATGCAAGCTGTCAGGAAACTTCGCCGCGGCGAACTATCCAGATAGCAGAATTCTTCGAACTTTTTTCAAAAGTTTGCCATGGTGAATATTTACAGAAACCAATTCCTTTGAGTTCGCTATAGCAAACTAAAGAGAGTTAGCCTCGGTGAACTTTACGGTGTTTAAAACAACTTCTTCCTCTCATTCTTTTCCCAGATTTTCTCACTTCCCTCTTATTAAATGAACACATAACACACTTAAATCAATTCTTCTACTTCCATTTCAGCCCAGCACAACTCAAGTAAATCACATCTATATTTAAACACTAAAAACTGATGAATGCACTTGAAATCATTTTTAGCTTTCTCTCCCTGCTGTAAAATTCTATCTTTCATCTGATGCTTTTCTTTTTGCTATCCTCCACGCTTTCACTTCATTTAACCCATTCTGAACACCACCGAAGCTACCCATCTTACAACCCTCATGCACAGTTTCATTTTCAATCATTCAAGCATCATCAGACTTATTCAATTCATTTTCATGAACGCTTAAATATCCATCATATACAGTGAATACAACTTATGTGTCTTCTACACTATCACCGAAATGCCTTATACACAATTCATACATGTATTCCTTTTCTCAATCGTGAAACATCATCAAACTTATTCGCAGCACCAGAAACATAAAATTTCACTTACCTTGCTTTTAGAAAAAACACTAGCAATGTGAGTGAAAAGCAAGGTTCAGTGTTGAGGAAAAAACCAAGCAAAACCGAAGAACAAACAATGAGCTTTATCTTTTCCAACTTGATTACATGATCAATTAACTCACTAACACATGGCTCGAAGCATGTGAGCCATTTGTCCTTCATAATTTGTCTCTTAATTTCTTATTTTATTCTAAAATACCTCAAATTTTTAATAACTTTCTAAAACATCCTAAATATCCCAAAAAATGCATAATTAATAATAATAATACACACCAATTTAATAATCCAAGACAACTAAACCAGAAATAATAGCAAAATCGCTTAATAACATTTTATTCGCTTTAAAAACTCAATTATACCTGGATTGCCATAAATGCATGCAAAAATATTGATATGAGTCCAAAACGGCATATGCACAAATAAGCAAAAACTCAATTATGCAAAGCATACCATGCATTGAAATTCCTTAATAGTCTAACCCCTAATATGGGGCGTTACACTCTTGGCACATCTTTGGTGCAAAAAACAGGCCATTGGCACACCTTTGGTGGGCAAAACAACCCGTTGGCATGGTCGCTAGACACCTTTGGTGGGAAAAACAGCCCGTTGCCACACCTTCGGTGGCCAAAATAGCACGTTGGCACAGTCGCTAGGCATCTTTGATGGGTAAAATAGCCTATTGGCATGTTCGCTAGGCACCATCATTCCAAAAAATAGCCTGGTGGCACACCTTCAGTGGGAAAAAGAGCATATTGGCATGATTGCTAGGCACCTTTGATGGGCAAAATAGCCCATTGGCATGTTCGATAGGCACCTTTGGTGGACAAAACAGGTCGTTGGCATAGTTGCTAGGCATCATCGGGGGGAAAAATAGCCCATTGGCCCACCTTTGGTGGGTAAAATAACTCATTGGCATGATTGGTAGGCACCTTCGATGGGCAAAATAGCTCGTTGGTACATTTGCTAAGCACCTTCAGTGGGAAAAATGGCCCATTGGCATACCTTTTGTGTGAAAATGAGCACGTTGGCAAAGTTTCTAAGCACCTTTGGTGGGTAAACTAGCCCGTTGACACAATTGCTAGGCACTTTTTGTGGGTAAAATAGCCTGTTGGCACAGCCGTAAGACACCTTCGATGGGCAAAACAAGCCGTTGGCACAGTCGTAAGGCACCTTGGTGGGCAAAACAGCTAGTTGGCACATTTGTTAAGTATATTTGGTAGGCAAAATAGCCCTTTGGCAAGCTAGGCCTTTTTGGTGGGAAAAACAGCCTATTGGCACACCTTCAATGGGCAAAACAACACATTGGCGTGATCGCTAAGCACCTTCGATGGACCAAATACCTCGTTGGCACATTCGCTAGGCATCTTTAGAGGGAAAAGCGACCTATTGGCACACATTCAATTGGAAAAACAACCCGTTGGCAAACCTTTGATGGGAAAAACAGCTTGTTGGCACACATTTGGTGGGAAAAAAGCATGTTGGAACACCTTTGGCAGGAAAACAAGCTATTGGCATACCTTTGGTAGGTAAAACAACCCGTTATCATGGGCTCCAGACACCTTAGGAGGGAAAACCAGCCCGTTGGCACACCTTTGGTGGCCAAAATGGCACGTTGCACTATTGCTAGGCACCTTTGATGGGTAAAATAGCCTGTTGGCACGTTCGCTAGGCACATCGTTCCAAAAAATAGCCCGGTGGCACACCTTCGGTAGGAAAAAGAGCATGTTGGCACAATTGCTGGGTACCTTCAATGGGCAAAATAGCTTATTGGTACGTTTGGTAGGCACCTTTGGTGGGCAAAACAAGTTGTTGGCATAGTCGCTAGACACCATCGGTGGAAAAAACAGCCCATTGGCCTACCTTCGTTGGGCAAAATAACTCGTTGACACTATCGGTAGGTAGCTTCGGTGGGCAAAATAGCTCGTTGGCACATTTGCTAGGCACCTTCAATGGAAAAAATAGCCCATTGGCATGCCTTTTATGTGAAAAAGAGAATGTTGGCAAAGTTGCTAAGCACCTTTGGTGGGCAAAATAGCCCATTGACACAATTGCTAGGCACCTTCTGTGGGTAAAACATCCCGTTGGCAAGATTACAAGACACCTTCGATGGGCAAAACAGGCCATTGGCACGATTGTAAGGAACCTTCGGTGGAAAAAATAGCCAGTTGGCACGTTCGTTAGGTATATCGGTGGGCAAAATAGCCCTTTGGCACACTAGGCATTTTTGGTGGGAAAAAAAAACCTGTTGGTACACCTTCAATGGGCAAAACAACACATTGGCACAGTCGTTAAGTACCTTTCATAGACAAAATAGCTCGTTGGCACATTCGCTAGGCACCTTTAGAGGGAAAAGCAACCCGTTGGCACATATTCGATGGTAAAAACAACCCGTTGGCAAACCTTCGATGGGAAAAACAGGTTGTTGCCACACCTTTAGTGGGAAAAAAGCATGTTGGCACACTTTTGGTGGGAAAAACAAGCCATTTGCACACCTTTGGTGGGCAAAACAACCCGTTGGCATGGTATCTAAACACCTTGGGTGGGAAAAATAGCCCGTTAACACACCTTTTGGTGGCCAAAATAACACATTGGCACGGTTGCTAGGCACCTTTGATGGGTAAAACAGCCACTTGTGGCACGTTTGCTAGCACCATCGCTCCAAAAAATAGCCTGTGGCATACCTTTGGTGGGAAAAAGAACACGTTGGCACAATCATTAGGCACCTTCGATAGGCAAAATAGCCCATTGGTGCGGTCGCTAGGCAACCTTGGTGCAAGAAACAACCTATTGGCACACCTTCGGTGGGAAAAGTAGCAGGCTAGCACGATTGTTAAGCACCTTTAGTGGGCAAAATAGCCCATTTGGGTGGTCGCTAGGCACCTTTGATGGGAAAAATAGCCAATTTGCATACCTTCGGTGGGGAAAAGAGCACGTTGGCACGATCTCTAGGCACCTTTGGTGGGCAAAACAACCTATTGACATGTTCGTTAGGCACCTTTGGTAGGCGAAATAGGTCACTGGCAAGGTCTCCATGCACCATCGGTGGGCAATACAGCCCGTTGGCCCACCTTTGTTTAGCAAAACAACTCGTTGGAATAGTTGCTAGCTGCCTTCGATGAGCAAAGTAGCCTATTGATATTATTGTTAGGCACCTCTGTAGGTAAAATAGCCCATTAGCACGGTTGCAAGGAACCTTCGGTGGGTAAAACAAACCGTTGGCAGAGCTTCGATGGGCAAAACATACCGTTGGCACTGTCGCTAAGTGCCTTTTGTGGGTAAAATAGCCCATTGACACACCTTTGGTGGCTGAAACAGGACGCTGGCATCGTCACTAGGTACCTTCGATGGGCAAAACAGCCTTTGGCATGTTTGTTAGGCACCTTTGTTCAAAAAAACAGCCTGTTGGCACATCTTCGGTGGGGAAAAGAGCACATTGGCAAGGCCGTTAGACACCTTTGTTGGGCAAATTAGCCCTTTGATGTGGTTGTTGGGCACCTACAATGCAAACAACAACCTGTTGGCATGTTTGGTTGGCACCTTTGGTAGGAAAAACAGCTTGTTGGCACGATCGTTAGGCACCATTAATGGGAAAAACAACCCATTGGCCCACCTTCAATTGGTAAAACAACTCGTTGGCACGATTACCAGGCACCTTCGATGGGCAAAATAGCTCGTTGGCACGTTCGCTAGACAACTTTAGTTGGAAAAACAACCTATTGGCACACCTTTGGTGGGAAAAAGAGCACGTTGGCATAGTGGCTAGGCACCTTTGGTGGGCAAAATAGCCTGTTGACATGATTGTCGGGTACCTTTCATGGGTAAAATAGCGCGTTGGCACGGTCGCAAGGCAGCTTTGGTGGAAAAACAGCCTCTTGGCACAGTTTCAATGGGTTGTTGGGAAAAACAGACCATTCGCATGATTGGTAGGCACCTTTAGTGGGAAAAACAGCCTGTTGGCACACCTTTGGTGGCCGAAATAGGATGTTGGCATGGTCGCTAGGTACCTTCGATGGGCAAAACAGCCCTCTGGCACATTCACTAGGCACTTTCGTTTAAAAAAAACAGCTCGTTGGCTTGGTCGCTGGGCACCTTCGGTTTGAAAACAACCCGTTGGAACGCCTTTGGTGAGAAAAACAACACCTTGGAATGATCACTAGGCATCTTCGGTGGGCAAAAGAGCACGTTGACAAAGTCACTAGGCCCCTTAGGTGGGCAAAACAACCTGTTGACATGTTTGGTTGGCACCTTTAGTGGGTAAAACAGATCATTGGCACAGTTGCTAGGCACCATCGGTGGGAAAAATAGCCCTTTGGCCTACCTTTGGTGGGCAAAACAACTCATTGGCATGGTCGCTAGGCACCTTTACAGGCAAAATAGCTCGTTGGCATGTTTGCTAGGTAACTTTGGTGGGAAAAACAAACCCATTGGCACACCTTTGGTGGGAAAAAGAGTACGTTAGCACAGTTATTAGGCACCTTTGATGGTCAAAGTAGCCTGTTGACATGATCACCAGGCACCTTCTGTGGGTAAAATAGCCCGTTGCCACAGTCGCAAGTCAACTTTGATGGGCAAAACAGCCTATTGGCACAGCTTGGATAGCCAAAATAGATTGTTGGCATAGTTATTAGGCCCCTTCGGTAGGAAAAACAGCCCGTTGGCACAAATTTGGTGGTCAAAACAAGACGTTGGCATAGTCGCTAGTTACTGTCGATAGGCAAAATAACCCTTTGGCATGTTCACTAGGAACCTTTGTTCGAAAAATTAGCTTGTTGCGACACCATCGAAGTGAAAAAGAGCATGTTGGCACAATCATTAGGAACCTTTGGTCGGTAAAATTGCCCTTTGACACCATTACTGGGCTCCCTTGTTAGGCAAAATAGCGCTTTGGCACAGTCGCTAGGCAGCTTTGGTGGGCAAAACAGCCCGTTGGCACAGTCGTTAGGCACCTTCGGTGCTAAAAACAACCCGTTGGCACACCTTTGGTGGCCAAAATAGCAAGTTGGTATGGTCGCTAGGCACCTTCGATGAACAGAATAACCTATTAGCACACCATTGTAAGAAAAACAGCACATCGGCACACCTTCGGTTGGAAAAACAGCATATTGGCACACCTTCGATAGGAAAAAAGCATGTTGGCATACCTTTGGTAGGTAAAACAGCCAATTGGTATACCTTTGGTGGGCAAAACAGCCCGTTGGGTCAGTCACTAGACACCTGGTGGGAAAAATAACCCGTTGGCCCAGTCGCTAGGCACCTTTAATGGGTAAAATAGCCTGTTGTCCTAATCGTTAGGCACCTTCGTTTTGAAAAACAGCTTGGTGGCACACCTTTGGTGGGAAAAAGAGCACATTGGAATGATTGCCAGGAACCTTCAATAGGCAAAATAGCTCGTTGGCATGGTCGCTAGGCACCTTTGGTGGGAAAAATAGCCCATTGACACATCTTCGGTGGAAAAAAGAGCGTGTTGGCACAGTCGCTAGGCACCTTTGGTGGGCAAAACAACCTGTTGGCACGTTCGGTAGGCACCTTTGGTGGGCAAAACAGGTTTTTGCCACAGTTTCTAGGCACCATCAGTGAGAAAATAGCCCATTAGCCCACCTTTGATGGGCAAAATAGCTCGTTTTTACGTTAGCTAGGCACCTTCAGCGGGAAAAATAGCTCATTGGCACACCTTTGGTGGGAAAATAGCACATTGGGACAGTTGCTAGGCACCTTTGGTGGGCAAAATAGCCCGTTGACATGATCGCTAGGCACCTTCCTTGGGTAAAATAGCTCGTTGGCAAAGTCACAAGACACCTTCGATGGCAAAACAACCCGTTGGCACAGCTTTGATGGGCAAAACAGATCGTTGGAATAGTTGCTAGGCACCTTCAATGGTAAAATAAACCGTTAGCACACCTTTGGTGGCCTAAAAAAGATGTTGGCACGGTCGCTAGGTACCTTTGATGGGCAAAATAGCCCTTTTGCACATTCGCTAAGCACCTTCATTCGAAAAAACTGTCTGTTGGCACACCTTTAGGGCTAAAAGAGCATATTGGCAATGTCACTAGGCACCTTCAGTGAGCAAAATAGTCCGTTGACACTATTGCTAGGCACCTTCGGTGGGTAAAATAGCCCTTTGACCCGACCGTTAGGTAGCTTCGGTGGGCATAATAGCCCATTCGCAAGGTCGTTAGGCACCTTCGGTGGGAAAAACTACCCACAGGCACACCTTTGGTGGGCAAAACAAGTCATTGGCAGGATTGCTAGGCACCTTCGATGAGTAAAACAACTCGTTGGCACATTCACTAGGCACCTTCGTTTAGAAAAATAGCACGTTAGCACCCATTCGATGGGAAAAAGAGCACCATGGAATGGTTGCTAAGCACCTTCAGTTGGCAAATTAGCCCATTGACACAGTCCCTAGTCACCTTTGGTATGAAAAACAACCAGTTGGAACACCTTTGGTGAGAAAAATGACACCATGGTATGATCACTAGGCATCTTCGATGGGCAAAATAGCCCATTAGTGTGGTCAATAGGCACCATCAATGGGAAAAGGCCCCATTGGCATACCTTCAGTGGGAAAAAGAGAACGTTGGCATGGTCGTTAGGCACCTTTGGTGGGCAGAATAGGATTTTGGCGCGATCGCAAGGCACCTTTCGTGGGTAAAATAGTCGGTTGGCAAGTTTGTTAGGCACCTTCAATTGAAAAATAGCCTGTTGGCACGCTACACATCCTTTATGGGAGAAACAGCTCGTTAGCACATCTTCAGTGGGAAAAATAACACATTGGCAAGGTCGCTAGGCACCTTTGTTAGGTAAAATAGCTCATTGGCACGTTCACTAGGCACCTTCGGTGGGAAGACCAGCTCCACACATTCGACGGAAAAAATAACCCGTTGGCAAACCTTCGGTGGGAAAAATAGTCTATTGTCTCACTTTCGATGGGAAAAAAGCATGTTGGCACACCTTTAGTAGGAAAAACACCCATTGCCACACCTTTGGTGGGCAGAACAGCCCGTTTACACTATCATTAGACACTTTTTGTGGGAAAAACAGCTCGTTGGCACACTTTTGGTGGCCAAAATAGCATGTTGGCACGTCGCTAGGCACCTTTGATGGGCTAAACAACCCGTTGGCACCTTCACTAGGCACCTTCGTTGTGAAAAATAGCCCAGTGGCACACCTTTCATGGGAAAAAGAACACATTAGCACGATCACTAGTTACCTTTGATGGGCAAAATAGCGCATTGCCACGGTCGTTAGACACCTTTTGTGTGAAGAACCCGTTGGCACACCTTCAGTTGGAAAAACAGTATGCTGGCACGTTTACTAGGCACCTTTGGTGGGTAAAATAGCCCACTGACGCAGTTGCTAGGCTCCTTTGCTAGGAAAAGTAGCCCATTGGCACACCTTTGTCGAGAAAAAGAGCACGATGGCACGACCGCTAGGCACGTTTGGTGGGCAAAACAACTTATTGGCATGTTTGCTAGGTAACTTCGGTGGGCAAAATAAGTTGTTGGCCAGTTCTTTAGCCACCATCGGTGGGCAAAACAACCTGTTGGCCCACGGTGGCCAAAACAACATGTTGGCACGATTGGTAAGCACCTTTGATGGGCAAAATACCTCATTGGCATATTTGCGAAGCACCTTTAATGGGAGAAACAGCCCCTTGGCACACTTCGGTGGGAAAATAGTACATTAGCATAGTTGCTGGGAGCTTTTAGTGGGCAAAATAACCCGTTGACACGATTGTTAGGCGCCTTTCGTTGGTAAGATAGCTCGTTGACACGTTCGCAAGGCACCTTCGGTGGGCAAAACAACCCGTTGGCATAACTTCGGTGGGAAAAATAAACTATTGGCACGGTCGCTAGGCACATTCAGTGGGAAAAACACCTTTGGTGGCCAAAACAGGACGTTGAAATGGTCTCTAGGTACCTTCGATGGGCAAAACATTGTTTTGGCACGTTCGCTAGGCACCTTCGTTCGAAAAATAACTAGTTTGTACACCTTTAGGGGGGAAAAGAGCACATTGGTATAGTCGCTAGGCACCTTCGGTTGGCAAAATAGCCCATTGACACCATCGCTAGGCACCTTTGGTGGGCGAAATAGCCCTTTGGCATGGTCGCTAGGCCTCTTCGGTGGGCAAAATAGCCCTTTGGCACAGCTTCAAAGGGCAAAATAGCCCATTAGCACGGTCGTTAGTCACCTTTGGTAGAAAAAAACTGTCTATTGGCACACCTTTGGTGGCCAAAACAGCACGTTAGTTTGGTCACTAGGCACCTTTGATGAGCAAAATAGCTCGTTTGAACATCCGCTAGGCACCTTCGTTCAAAAAATAACCCGATGGCACACATTTGGTGGGAAAAACAGCACGTTGGCATGGTCGCTAGGCATATTCGTTGGGCAAATTAGACCATTGGTGTGGTCGCTAGGCACCTTCGGTATGAAAAATAACCCGTTGGAACACCTTTGGTGCAAAAAACTGTGCCTTGGCATGATCGCTAGGCACCTTCAATGAGCAAAATAGCCTGTTGACATAGTCGCTAGGCACCTTCGTTGGGAAAAAGAGCCCGTCGGCATACCTTTGTTGGGAACAAGAGCACATAGGCATGGTCCCTAGGCACCTTCGAAGGGCAAAATAGCCCGTTGGCTTGGTTGCAAGGCCCCTTCGGTGGGCACAACAGCCGGTTGGCACATTCACTAGGCATCTTTAGTGGGAAAAACAGCCCGTTGGCATGCTAGGCGCCTTTGGTAGGAAAAACAGCTCTTTTGGCACACATTCGATAGGCAAAACAACACATTGGCACAGTTGCTAGGCACGGTCAATGGGCAAAATAACTCATTGGCTGGTTTTCTAGACACCTTCAGTGGGGAAAACAACCTGTTGGGAATTTCTACTTCAAACATTCCATAATGGAGTGAATCCTAGCACAAAGGGCACAATTGATGCAACAGCTAGAGGTTCACTGATGATAAAAATGGTAGAAGCAACTCATGATTTATTGGAAGAGTTGGAAAGCAGCAGCTGCATATGGTCAAGCGAGAGGAGTATACAAAGATAGAAGGAAAAAAAGGTATGATACCTATTGACTCAGCTACTGCCTTGCAAGGCTCAGATCATGCTCGTGGGAATTGTGGGGATTCCCACGAGCATGGGAATCCAATTCGAGAGGGAGCTTAAAATTTTCCCGCTTTTCTTCTCTCATTCACTTTTCAAAATTTCACTCCCTCTCTCTTTAGAACATGATTTTCTCTCCTACCACTCTCTAAAACTCTTCATTTTTCATCTAGATTCTTGGTATTTTCTTCATCCCTTTCCATTAATCTTACATTCGTTCATTCTTTTCATATATCTATCATTAAAAAACACAAGGATTTAGGTGGAATTTTATTTTCTCTCTTTAAAATATGAACTTCACTCTCTCTTTTTCGTTTTTGTAGATTTTCTTCTAACAATGGCTCTACCAAGGACGATGAGGGTTAGGAAACTAGTCAATGAGCTCCACCTTCAAGTTTCCAGCGAAGGAAAACCCAACTTAGTGGTAGCCTGCCGGTCCCCTTCAATTTACTCAGAAGAAGAAGGTGCGTTTTCTTGACTTTAGGAGTAGAGCAATAGTGACTTCTAATTATTTTGATTTTAAAGTTTTAGAAAATATAGGAGTGAGACGTCGACTTGAACAATTAGTTGCGAACATAGGGTAGAATAGATTTGTTCCGTGTAACGTATATATTTCTTCCACCATATCTTTAGTGTTTTTCACAACAATTAGGTATAATTCTAAAATGGATTTGTTTTGGTTTCGGTTAGGTGGAAATGTTTTTAAACATGATTACTCTGTCATTTGTGAATTGTTTAACTTGTTGAATACAAAAATCTTAGATGGTCATGCAGATTTTGACGTAGATGTTTATTGGAACACTCTCATGGGTGAAGCCCATTTTGATTCACTTAATGCACCAAACTATCTGATTCAGAGTACTGAGCATTTTTTGTTACATAAATTCATGTGCCTAACTGTGTTTAATAAAATAGAAATCAATAAATCCTTAGCTAAAGAACTTTTCTTTTTATAGTGCATAGATAGAAAGCTTAAAATCAACACTCCTCATTGATTTTTTTGATCATTAGTGAGTGTGATTACTAAAAAGAATACATCTGTTAGGATGGCTCATATTGCTTCTTCTTTGGGTGTATTTTATAATGTTAATATGAAGAATTAGCATATTGCTCCCCACGACATGTTTGATATAATCTATTCGAGATGCGCTGAGCTGTGGAGGTCCAATCTATGAAACTTCATAATCCTCAGTCGTACATTATAGTGAGGAGCAGCAAAGCGTTAGTGCAGTCGTAGACCGACCCTCTACATCCAGCGCAGCTCCAGAACTAGGGGAGGAAGCAGTAGCAGAGGAACTGAGGGAACCAACCATGGATGACTAATATCAAACGATTCTTAACCAAATAGTCGCAAATCAATAATGGATGACATCCCAACACGATGAACTCAGCACTCAAATGCGGCAGGTTCACAAGTAGCAACACAGTTTAAAGAGAAGGTTCCTAAACTTTTATTGGAGGAACAATTTTGAAGCTCCTACACCATCACTATCACCACCATCTTCGGAATAAGCTTTCTTATACTTTAAACTTTTAAATTTTATTGTTTCTTGTGTGAGAGTGGATTTCATTTCATGTGTATTTGGTTTCATATCATTTGTTTATGTGTTGTCTCTTGTTTATTTCTAATTTCTTTAATGTTGATTTGTCTTTAGTATCTTCTGTTTGGGTTTATATCATTTCTTTATTTAAATTTCTTTTGTTTGGTTTGTTTTCATTTTTTTTGTATGGTTTGATGTCATTTCCCTTTATTTGGTTGTTAACTTGTCACATTGAGGACAATGTGATCTTTAACACAACGTTTGGTTCCTGTCCCCATTAGCGGGGACAGGTGACAAAACAAACAAATCCCGTCCACAACCAGTGTTTGGTTCCTGTCCCCCACTGTTTTCTCTTCAATCCCCGGTTGATAGAGACAGTAATATTTGTCTCTCCAAAAACCGTAAGACAAGGGACATGTCGTCTCTGTCTACGGTGCGTTAGGTCATGCGTATACCAAATTTGCCCCATCCTCTGTGTTGCCGACCGTCTGTTGTGCGGGTCGTCTCTTCCCGCTAAACCGTCGCACCACTCGTCCTCCATTGTCGACCCACAACCCTAGCAGTTGTCTTTCATACGACCCACAACCGGCGAACGTGGTCCCTTGCACACTGCCCGTTTTCTCCGACACCTTCGTCTCGAGGTTTGTCTGGTTGCAAAATGGAATGAGTTTGTTTCCTTCTTCTCTGTTTCGTGTCTGGGGTCGGTAATGCATTATGTTTGTGAGAGGAATGGAAACCTTGGGTGTGTTTGGAACACGATTATCTAACCTTTGTCTTTTTTTCTGTTTAAGGTTTGGTGGGTTGTTGTTGATCGGTGAGAGGTAGCTCAAGCTCCAAAGATAATCGTGTGTTTCTGTTGACAGGTAATTCGAATTTTCTGAAACTCTTCTGCATTATGCTATCATGTATGTGAGAGTGTTTGGCAAGTTTGGGTTATGCTATCATGAATCTGATTGGGGTCCC
>JAOQMS010042918.1:0-7500 GCA_027563885.1 Erythroxylum longipes
CTGCTTAGATGCAACAGGTCTTGTAGGATTAATGAGTGTACAAGATACTTTTAATTTGTATACAAAAATATATATCATAATCCAATTGGTCATTAAACAATTATATATTTATAGGTTGATTACTTGTTCAAAATATCTATATGATAAGCTTCTTGAAAACCATTTGTCTTGATTCTTAACTTTTATCAAAGAAGAGGAGAATTAAATAAGCTAAAAGAATGAGCCTGGAAAAGAAGATGATGAAAAAGATTAAGATAAAACACAATTTTCCAGTAATCTATAATCATACATCGGTAAGATTCTTAAAAGAAAATTAGGGGAGTGATAAAGTAGACAATAAAATTCCACAAATAAACTGAATGTACTTGGAAAAGAACATGGTAAAAAGATTCAAAGAATAAGGAAAGAAAACATAATTTGGATAGGGAAAACAGTATGGGTAAGGACAGAAAATTCAGTTTCAAAACAAAGCTAACCTGTTCCAGAAATTCACAATTCTTAACCAACCCATCTCTATCAATAGGAGGGGATATATATTACTCAGCTATTCGACTGCGTAGAGTTCTCATTTCAGTGTTAAACAATATAAAGACCCTACATTTAAGTCTGATGAAAATACATTAAAGAGATAGAGAGAAGATGAAAATACCTTCACGAAATACGCCGGAGAAGACGACCACAATGGCCGGAGATGTAGCAGCTCAACGAAGAACACGCACATGATAGATGTCGGAGCAATCTGGTGGAGGAAGAACGATGCAGTTGTGGAGAAGGAAACAACACGTAGGTTGGAGGGGTGGGGAAGGGGAAGAGAGTCAGTTTTAACCAAACCAAAATGACGTCTTTTGGTTTTAAACAAAACGATGTCATTTTTCACATGGGAGGAGAACGTTTTCATAACACTTTCTGTGATGTTTTATTCAACAAAACATCGTTGTTTCTATTTCGTGACGTTTCGTTGATAAAATGTTGCAAAAGTCTTACAAATTTGAGACGTTTTTATAAAACATTACGTAATATGTAAAATTTTCGTGACATTTTAAAAAAGTCACGAAAAGTATTAATAATCCGCAACGTTTAATTCATAAAATGTCGCAGATTGTATTAAATTTTTGTAGTGGTTGCCTCCCATGTACTACTTCTTTTAACATCGGTAGCGTGAGGCTCCTTTAAAGCTCACGGTGGTTGGAATAATTGATTTGATAGTAGCGTTGTTATTAATCTCAAAGTCTGAATATTTGCTACCATATTGCAACTACCACCTTCCTTGAAATTTTCCTTGCCTCGCCTTCTCCTTTATGAGCGCTTCTTTTGGAAAGCATGTCCAGAATCCTCAATGTCTTCCCATTCTCCTCGAGGTTCGGGTTTGTTGCAATCCACTAGAGTTGAAGGAGCTCTGTACTCTCTAATAGTCACCGTGAAGGTCAGCTGCTCATTCCTTACTCATAGACTTAGTTCGCCCAATCCACATCAATAATTGAGCGCGCAGTGGCTAAGAACGGTCGTCCAAGAATCATCGGAGTATCCTCATCTTCATTGATATCCAAAATATAGAAATCTGTGAGAAAGATAAAATTATCGACCTTGATCGGCACATTTTGTATGATTCCCATCAGTCTAAATGAAGTCCTATCGATCGTCTTAATCGAAAACTTTGTGGGCACTTAAGACTGAGAGTGTAAGGCATCACATTTATGCTTGCACCTAAGTCTACGAATGCCCTATCTATGATGATCTTATTGATACTGCAGGGGATGAAAAAGTACCCTGGATCATCCTTCTTCAGTATGTTGGGGGTGTCCTTCGGTATTCGTTCCCTCCCATTCCCTGTGTTCGACTCTTGTAATTTCAGATTAGCCTGTATTAGTATTGTCACTTCCTCGACTTTGTTTGGCTCTATTTCTTGTAATGTTTCTACTTCCCTCCTAGCATATAACTCCTTTTGAGGAAAAAATTGGTGCGAGAATATTTATCGAGTTACTTGCACTAATTTGCTCACAGTCTCAAGTGGAAGGTCGTCTTTAACTATTTGACCTTCTCCTTTATCTACCTCTTCTAGCTCCTCATCCTTTGTCTGGCTTATAACCATAATACGCTCCTTCAGGTTCGATTCAGTGTTGCTTGGAAGAGTTTCAGCATTCCGAATTGACATTGCTTCCGCGAGCTACCCCATTTGGACTTCTAAATTGTGGATAGACGAAGCATGATTCTTTATGACTTGCACAAATTTACTCTCAAGCCTCCTGTATGCTTCCTCTATTCCTCCTATCTTATCCAAAATTCTGTCCAATTTCGAATCCATCGAGGTTATTTTGTCCTGTTGTAAGCTCGATTGTTCTTGGGGTCTGAACTACCCTCAATTTTTATTATTAAACCAGGAGAAATTTAGGTGATTCTTCCACTCGGGGTTATATGTGTTGGAGTAGGGATTATTACACCCTCCATGTCCAAATTGGGCCCCATATAATTAACTTTATCTAGGTTATCGTCTCATATCAGATAGTAGTCCACAATATCATGATCCAATTGGCTGCATAGCTCACACTTCAATTGCGTGGCCTTTACCGTAGCTAAGGATGATACGTTCATATTACTAAGTTGTCGCGTCAAGTTGTCGATCTTAGCTTGCATTTTTTTCATCTGATCGATAGCGACAACTCCCTTCTGCTCCCTAAAGTTAGTAGGTTTGATGAAGGACCATCCAGGCTAGCTATTCAAGACATTGAAGCAATTGGTCTTGGTGAAGAAAAAGAAATTAAGAAAAGTTTCATGAGATTTTCTCTCATTTAGCAGTTAAAGTTCTGTAGGGTTTGATTGCTTTATGAAAATAATCATTGGGTTTGTTTGTTTTCTAAAAACATTCAATTTACTCTTGTGTGAAGCGATTTCCAGATTCTGTCCGAGTTAAAATCACGTTTTCCAGTTTATTGTTTCAGCTATTCATCGAATTGAAAAACTTATAAAACCAAGTTTGTTATTCACATCCTAAAATACAAATCTCCATTAAACAATTTTACCCAGTTCGAATCCTATCCTAATAAAAAACACCCATTTTCTCAACTATTCTCATTTTATCACCCAGTCAGATATGTTCCCAGAAAATGTTCCATAACTTTTCAACCATTCATCTGATTGAGCCAATCCTAAAGATGAATTTGTAGTTCACAAAAACTTATACAAACTTTTTTTTTCGTTGAAACCCAATTCTCCTCCCATAGTACAAAAAATGTCTTTCAAATGCTCATGTTTCAATTTACCCGATCAAATTCAAAATTGTCCAAATATCTCCCACAACCACTAGAACATTTCCAATCGCTTTTAGCTTAAATTCTCTATCATTTTTGGTATTATAGCTAGTTTTATGCCTTGTTTTTAAGAACCAGTCATGTCAGGACCAACACAAAACTATCTGGAGAAATTATTTGCAAAAATCAATCAAATGAGCCTTCAAATGGAGAAGTTTGAAGCTACACACCTGGAGTTTGAGGCTATGAAGGCTAGAGACACTGCTTTTGCTGCTATGAGCACCTATGATGCTCCTGGAAATAATTCCCAAACCATACAATCTGTAGATGATGAATTCAATGATGAGGTAAATCAATTTAACTCTACTGGTCATGATAGTTTGCATTTAGGAGGAGCTAATACAAG
Source organism: Erythroxylum longipes (assembly GCA_027563885.1). Lineage (NCBI taxonomy): Eukaryota > Viridiplantae > Streptophyta > Magnoliopsida > Malpighiales > Erythroxylaceae > Erythroxylum > Erythroxylum longipes. The sequence continues at coordinate 3,652 of JAOQMS010042918.1, forward strand.
AGGGAGAGGGAGAGGTCCTTTCCATATAGGTCATATGACTGCTGTTAGAAATGTCGTTCAACCTAGGAATGATCAACATGATATGTCTAATTTTAAAGTTGATGTGCCTGAATGTTTTGGGAAAATTGATGTCGATGTTTTTCAAGAGTGGTTGTATGCAATTGAAAGAATTTTTGATTTGAAAGATGTAGCTGAGGATAAGAAAGTGAAGATTGTGGCTATAAAGTTTAAAGGGTATGCTACCCTATTGTGGGATAATTTGCAGAATAGGAGTGTTAGAGAAGGGAAGCAAAAATTTGATAATTGGAACCGAATGAAGATTGAAATAGAAGAAATCTTTTTGCCTACTCAATATAGGAAGAAAATGTTAGAAAAAATGTTCAGTTTAACTCAAGAGGGCAGGTTAGTAGAAGAGTACATTATAAAGTTTGAGCAGTATATTTTAAAGTGTGGCGTAGAGGAAACTGAAGAAGTGATTATCACAAGGTTTATCAAAGGTCTTGACACCGATTTGCCAGATATGGTAAATCTTTATCCTTTTGACACTTTTGTTGAATTGAAGAAGCTTTCTCTTAAATGTGGGACTAGCCTTAAAAACCAAAAAGCCAAAAAAATGTTAGCCAAATCAAGCCCAACTTTTAGCCAAAAAGCCAGCCCTTTTCAATCCACTTTTAAGCTGAAATTCCCACCACCTCAAAACTCACCACAAAGAACACCAAATCCACCTCAAAAGCCAAGTAGTTCACCTTCACCTTACTCTCCAAAATTTCCATATGTGCCCAGCAATTCACAAAGTCCCAAAACCAAGCTTAGATGTTTTAAATGTCAAGGCTATGGACATTTCCAGTCTGAGTGTCCAAATAGGAAAGTTATGACTTTGAAAGAAATGAAGGAGATAGATAATGAACTTGAAGAATTTTTCCTTTTTGGTAAGGAAGTGACTGAAGATGAACATGATAGTGATGAGACTATTGTTGTCAGTGGAAAGGAGGTAGAGGCAGAAATGTTAGTTTTGCTTAGGCTTCTCAACCTTGAAAATGGAGGTGAAGATTGGAAGAGAAAATCTCTTTTCCACACAAAATGTATTACATCGGGAAAGAAGTGCAATGTTGTGATTGATAGTGGTGCTTGTAAGAATGTGATTTCAACTACAATGGTGGACAAGCTTAGCTTGAAAACTAAGCCTATTCCAAGCCCTTACAAGCTCACTTCGCTTGACAAGAAGCATGAGATCAAAGTTTCAAGAAGATGTCTTGTGCCTTTTTCCATTGGAAAGTATGAAGATGAAGTGTGGTGCCATGTGATTCCAATATCTGCTTGTCATTTTCTTTTAGTAAGACCATGGTTGTTTGATAGGGATGTTAGCCATCAAGAAAGAGCCAATTCATATTCTTTGAAGCATGAGGGCAGAAAATTTCTCCTTACACTAATGAAACCGAAGGTAAAAGAAACGGTAGAAAATGAAGTTTCCTTAATTAGCATAGAAGAGAAGAAGTTTATTATGGATGAATTGCCATCATTTGTGCCCTTAGATATTGAAGATGATGTGAAGCTGAAGTTAACAATTCCTGATGTGGTGTAAAGTTTGATTGAAGAGTTTCTTAAAGTTTTTCCAAAAGAACTTCCAAAGGGCTGCCTCCTATGAGAAGCATTCAACATGAAACCAACTTTATACTAGGTGCTATTATTCCACACAAACAGTCCTATAGAGTGAGTCCTCAAGAAGGAAAAGAACTACAAAAGCTTGTAGAGGAGCTGTTGCAAAGGAAATTCATTCGGTCATCAACCAGCCCATGTGTTGTACCCACTTTTGTCGTTCCAAAGAAGAATAGGAAGTGGAGAATGGTGATTGATTCAAGAGTAGTGAACAAAATTACAGTCAAGTATAGGCATCCAATTCCTAGACTTGATGACATGTTTGATTAGCTGCATGGAGCAACAATCTTTACTAGACTTGATCTTGCCAATGGATTTCATCAAATTCAAATGAGAGAAAGAGATGAGTGGAAAACAAATTTCAAAATAAGAGAGGGACTTTATGAGTGGTTAGTCATGCCAATGGGACTTTCAAATTCACCATCAACTTTCATGAGGGTGATGGATGAGGTACTTAAACCTTTCCTTCACAAATTTGTTGAAGTCTATTTTAATGACATTCTTATTTTTTCCAAATCGTTAAAAGAACATGTCATACGTTTGAGAATGGTTTTTGAGTCTTAGATCATGAGTTTTTGTACGCTAATGTTGAAAAATGCCATTTTTGTGATCAATCTTTGAAAATTTTTGAAAAATTGCTAATGGATCCCTCAAAGGTCCAAGCAATTCTTGATTGGCCGGTCCCAACTAGCCTTTTTCAAGTTAGAAGCTTAGCTCAATCATTGCTCTTATAACTGAATGTATGAAGAAAGGTAAATTTAAGTGGACTAATCAAGCTACAATTGCTTTTAACACCTTAAAAAAGCAGATGAAAAAAGCACATGTTTTAGCTTTAGCAAATTTTAGTGCAGCATTTGAACTTGAGTGTGATGCAAGTGGGGTAGGAATAGGAGTTGTTCTAAGTCAAGTGGCTAGACCAATAGCATTTTATAATGAAAAGCTCAATGAAGCTAGAAAAAGATATACAACATATGATAAAGAGTTTTATGATATTGTTAGGGCTGTTAGACATTTTTGGTCCTATTTAATGGCCAACCCTTTTATTCTTTTCACTAATCATGATGCTCTAAAATACATCCAAATTCAATCAAATCTAAGTCACAAACATGCTATTTGGATAGAATTTCTTTAATCTTTTGACTTTGTCATAAAGTATAAAAACAGGGACCACAAACGTTGTTGCTGATTCTTTGTCTAAGAAATTTGTCTTGTTGAGCTCAATGCATGCATATACTATAGGATTTCATGATATTAGGAGGTTGTATGAGAGTGATAAAGATTTTGGAGAAATATTTTCTAGGACTAGAGAAAGCAATGGTGCATTTAGGGATTTTGTTCTTCACAATGGTTACTTGTTCAAAAATGGTTCTTGTTGTGTTCCAAATTGTTCTTTAAGGGAAGCTTTATTGAGAGAAGTCCATAGGGGTGGACTTACTGGCCATCTTGGGAGGGATAAAACCTTTGAGCTAGCCGATTCTAACTTCTTTTGGTCAGGGATGTTTAGAGAGGTAGCTAAGCTTGTGAGTGGTTGTAATACTTATAGTAGGTCCAAAATGACATCCCCAGCCCATAACCTTTACACACCCCTACCGATACCAAATAGCCCTTGGGAAGATGTAAGTATGGATTTTGTCTTAAGATTGCCTAGATCAAAGAGGGGATTTCATAGCATATTGGTAGTTGTGGACAAATTTTCTAAAATGGCTCATTTCATACCATGTTCTAATTCTAATGATGCTCAACATGTGATGGATCTTTATTTTCATAATGTTGTCAAATTGCATGGCATTCCAAGGAGTATTGTGAGTGATAGAGATGTGACGTTTGCGAGTCATTTTTGAAGAGTGTTATAGGCTAGATTAAGGACAAAACTTAAATTTAGCATAGCCTTCCACCCACAAACTAATGGCCAAATCGAGGTAGTAAATAGGTCTCTTGGGGGAATTTTAATAAGTCTTTTGAGAGGAAAAACAAAGAATTGGGATGCCATGTTGCCATAAGTCGAGTTTGCTTATAATTGTTCCAGGTCTAAGTCAATTGAATTTTCAATGTTTGAGGTTGTTTATAGGACCAATCCATTGAATCCAATCAACCTTAGTCCATTTGCACAAGATGGGCCCTTCAAAAGCCTACAAGCTGAGAAAAGGGCCCAAGAAATTGTCAACATTCATTAGTAGGTTAAGGACAACATTA